>PNEQ01034705.1:0-52292 GCA_003012365.1 Medauroidea extradentata | reverse complement strand
GGTTACCGCGATGTTCGAGATGACGGTTGAAAGCAAATATTGAACTCTGTACTGAGGTCCTGACAGCACCGCGTCATGTGACACGTGTGTATAATGACGGTTACAAGATAACAGGAAAGCGCGCAATTTTATCTAACTGTGACTTTTGAAGTCCTCGTAAGATTCCGTGTCCTCACGCAGTCTTGTCATTATCAAAGTCGTGACAATATATACTTAAGTTGTACACACATTTTCAAAATTTCAAATTTCAAAATTTTTTGGAATGTATAGCATCAGAAAAATTGCCCCATTATAAAGAAGTTTGTGATTTTAGGTAATTACGAATGATTAATGGAGTCCTCGCAAATAATTAGAAAAGAGAAAGTCCTCACTGGATACCTTAAACACGTATGTGTGTGTGTGTGTGTATATATATATATATAAACTTACGTATTTTTATCAAATAATCCCTATATATTGTTTTGTCACAAACATATCATAATTTGTACCTAATTCTTTGGTACCATTAAACAACATATTTTTTCAGATTTTTGCACCCAATGTTTTTGTATTTTTGTTATGAAAATAAGCAATATTCAAGCAAAATATTCTTTTTAGGAACGAACAGTGAATTATTTCGCAATATACATACACAGAATTGTGTATTGTATGGCGGTTCTTAATACTGAATTTTTCCAAAGCATTCTGTTAAAAAAGGTTTTGAGTTTTTTTCTGCAGCAACTTGAGTGAAACTACCTTACACGGCGTTAAGGTCGCATAGTAAAATGATTGGCGGGATTATTGCATACTAGTTTAGCGCTCGACACGTTGTGGCGAAAGTAGCATATAATGTGCGCCTCAAGATCACCCTTATAACTCCGTCTTTCCCGAACCTCTAATACAGAAAACTGCTAATGGTCACATGGCAGGCAACGCCATTAAAACCCTCTGGCTCTAAGCTTCGGAGGGGTCACGGTGGCCGAGAGGTCAGACCTCTCGACTCCTACCAAGGCGATCCGGGTTCGATTCCCGGCGGTGTCAGTCCCCGGATTTTCGCATGTGGGAATCGTGCTGGACGATTCCGCTGGTCGGAGGGTTTTCTCGGGGATTTCCCGTTTCCCCCGCTCATTCATTCCGGCGATACTCTATACTCACCTCATGTCACCCTGAATCAGCGCTAAAGACCTCGATGTTAAGCGCTGACCAAAATCTCTCACTCACTGTTACTAATTACGAGGTGTGCACAGACAAAAAAATTAATAAACTCGTAGGTCACACTAAGGAATCCTGTTGTCAACGAAGCGACAGTCTGTAACTGTCCAGAAAATAAATATATATATTTTTTTTACTCTTCCAATTGATCCGTATACATTCAAAACTAGCATTTCTTAACTGTCCTGTGATTCTATTAATCAAGAAAGTGATCTTGGAACTGTCGAATAAGAATTAATTTTTACTACTTTAAGATGGCAGAAGGCAGCCATTAATACACACAAACTTAAACTTGTTTTTCAAATGACAGCAGAGTTTTAGACACAATCTGATAATTTCTAATGACGGAGACTTGGATATTAAATACGCTAGTATAGCTAACATGCGTTGCAATATTTTTGGATTTTGTACATTGAATAAGTGACAAATAAATGTTGTATCTCAAAGAATCAGTCAATTGTGAGAAAATGGACTCATAGCGTACTTATAAAAATTATGCATACACTATCCCCAACTAACACTCCCGAGTCAGATCGTTGTAGTGAAAATCCACTCATGATTTCTCCCGACCAGTTTGTTAATGAAAATGTGGGGCAGTTGTACCACAAAACTTTTTCATCGAAAATGTTATAAGTATTGTGTGTACATTATTATGTCGTTCATTGATTGGTAAATGTTTTAACTTTATGTTACATTTAGTCACCAACATACTTTCAAATTATAGCCTACATTTTACCTTAAAATAGAATATCTTCATTGTAGGAACCAAAACGTATTTTCACTATTACTTGCAAATCAAATTAAAAATATGTACATATAAATTAAAACTACGAAAGTATAGACAGCAACATGTTTTTAAGTCTATATGAACAATTGTTGTAAATTAACGGAAGCTTTACTTGAAAACATTCGTAATTACGAAATGTTAATTAAAGTTGTAAATGATATCACAGTAACAATTTACATGTCAACAAAAAATGTTAAGTACTATATTTGATACATATGCTTATTAAACGATATCGTTTTAGGTTTCGCAGTATTTACTATTTGAACAGGCAACTGTGTACAGCGTAAGACAAACAAAATGCATTAACCTTGCGTGCTATCAAGGGTGCCCATAAGGGGGCTCAGGGTAGGACATGAGCCCCCCCACACCCAACAGATGATCCGTAATCGACGCGGCTTCGTGTGTCAAAATCTGCCAGTGGCTACAAATGTATACATAGACTATATCCGTTCCTGTTGACATAAACATTGATTAAGTTCTTGACTCCCCTTAAAGACTATAAAATGGGCGCCATTGCGTGCTATTAAAATATATGAGGAATAAATGCTGACTTTTCTCTTAAAATATAGTTACATATGTCCAAACACTTTCTAGAACATTTAAATCTAGTGTCTGTCTAATTTTTTAAATTGAAGTACAAAATATATATGTAAAGGTTATTTAATTTAAAATTCAACACATATTTAAAAATGTCAAGTATATGTCTAAATATAATATCTCACCCAGTTCGCTAAGCAAAATTTTAAATAATTAATATTTCATTTACTCTAGTTGCACTAACGTTTATGGTATGAAAATATTTTGATAGAGTCAACTACTCGAAAGATTATTGCCTTACCACGGCTAACGACTGATTTTATCATGTTGTTCGCGAGTTAAGTTTTGAACCAAAATATTTTCAGTGATGTTATTCATTTGTTATACTTCCCTACAACGTCATAACCTAAGAAGATAATTTGTTGTGACCATAGTCGATATTTCTCAGCTTCTCGTATGTAAAGCACCCGTTCCTTCAGCAACACCTCTGATTAATGTATCCTCTGAGACTGCAATTTCTCTAACGTAGGGTAAAAGAAAGGCTTTGGGAAGGGAAAGGATTGCCACGAACTCCGTTAAAAATCCCATCATTTTCTCTCAAGACTCCATTAACGCAACTTTTCACTTCTCTTCCTAGGGGAATAAAAATAATGTGTACGGTGGAACTCATTTTTACTTACATAACTATACCGCAGCTTTAGGCTCATAGCATTTTCCATTTTAAAAAGGGTAGAATTATGCTCGTTTGAATTCCTAGCCTCTAACATGTAGATAGGTTTATAAAATAACATAACACGAAAATGTAAAAAAATTTTGAAGATATAATAAGTAAGCTTTGTTAATTCCATTGAGTTAAATGCACTTAGAAATACTTTGGGAAGTACAGACATAAATAAAAATACAGCCTGAGTTTGATTTTCTATGACGAACTTTGTGGGGAAAGTCCATATTAAAATTTAAGTTAGCGTTTACGTATAGCAGTTTGGTCGCAAGAACATTGTAAGTAACAACCGCATAAATATGGACGTACATAATCGATTGTAGTAAGTCAATCGCAAACCGCTGGAGATATATAAATAAGCACACGGATACGTCCTGGAGGATAAGAAGACCGGTTCCCTAACGACAAAACTCACTTTCTATTTAAATTGGGTACGCGGGAATGCGATCGTACGTCATTTAGTAAACGCGACGTTGTACTGAGGTTTGATAACTGTTTGTGAAAGAACGCGTGTATTAAAACAATTAGTTGTCTTAGTAAATGATCCTCCGGCCCAACCTTTTCACCTAATATAGTTACGAAGTATCGAAGAGTAGATGGGAGTGGCGTTACCCAACGCCTGTCTTGTTATGCAACTGTCCTGGCATTGCTAAGAGACACGCTGGAGGCGTGGCGGTCAAGCGGCCACATCGGTTGCCACCAACCGATGCGACCCGTGTTCGATATCTAGCGGGTCACGCCCGGATTTTCGACTTTAGCAATCGTGCCGGACGAAGTCCCAGGTCGGCAGGTGTTCTCGCTGATCTCCTATTTCTCCCTCCCTTACATTCTGGCGGTGCTCCATACTCATCTTGTTAACTATTATAAATTTCATTCGTTTCCGTCAATTAGTTTTTTTATTTATTTAAGTAAATATTCATTTTGAAGCCTATGTTTAGGATACTAATACTTCCTGAACATTCACTTTAGAAAAAATAATTTTCAAGACGTTTTGAAATGTTTTTGTTTACGATCTATCACCGTACAAAATTAACGCAGTCCGTTTTGGGACACGACTGTATACGTGTATATGAATTGCACTATGTTACTTTATCTTTTATGGTTTCCGTTTTACTTTAAATTACTCAGTTTGACGTGTATAAATTGTTTTACAAAATTGTGAAGACTGTGCTTAGAAATTTCAGTTTCCATTAAGACATTTAGTTGTTAAATTTTGTGAAATAAAACACTTTACTATTCGCTAAATACTATTAACGATTATTTGGGGTTGTGATTCTGTTATATAAAATGGCTGTGCCATTCAAATCGCAATCTCACGTTCATTGTGTTTTTGGCGACGGAAGTTAATGTTCTCCATCGACTACCAACACCAACCATCAGAAGAGAATTTGTAATTAATTCCGTGAACAACCACAAATCACCAAACAACATCACCGACCTCCAACAAGCTGTTGTGCCATCACGTTACAAGTAAATTGATGTGAACTGTCACCAAATTCAACCACTAAAGCTAACCGTCTGCTTTTTTAAAGACAGAAATAACTCGCTGGTTTACTGACTTATAAATTAACCTCCAAAAATATATGGGTACTAAAGTAGCATCTAAGAAGTGCCTGCTACCTGACTCAGTGATACCACATTTTTGAGCTTGCATGTAGTTACTTCTATATTACTGGCACAACACACCCAGTAGGTGTTAGATAAGTCAGGGTTCAATTGTTAATGTGACAAGAACGTACGGCTGGTAAATTGTAGATTGCGCCCGAAAGAAAGAGCTGATTTCGCAGGTCCGTAATCAAACCACATGCTTACAGATGATTAGAGACACCGGAAAGTCGCGGGAATAGTTGACTATTTGCTAGGCTCCAACATACTGTATATAACACTGAATGTCTCGTATCGACATTGGCTATGATTTATTTTTAAGCATTGTTTCTGTCTTCGACAAACCCAGTTAGAACGGTACAGCTTGGATATACAGCGTGTTTGATTTGTCCCAAAACTGTTCACGCGTGTCACGGTTAACATACTACAGTTTATTGGAGACTATCATAAACATTTTAGCGATTTTCCAGTGTCCCTACAGATGATGTACTATCGCGGGAAAACTTGACTGTTTGCTGGGTTTCAAAGTACTTTCAGCTTAACAAAACACAACTGGCTTTCGCTTGTACGTGGAGTTATTGCCCTATTTGTAGGGACTGCAAAATGTCGTGAATTCAATTACCTGCAGGCTAGGATTCACTGTACTATGCATACTCAAGCCCCGACTATTTGTCCACTAGCTGCTATTCAGTGGAACAGCAGACAATGAACGAATATACAGGGCTAGAGTATGCATAGTACAATGGATTCCATCCTACAGGTCATTGAATTCGCGAAATTTTCCAGTTCTTACCTGTTTGACTGAGCCAATAAGAATCCAGCTATTGTAACAGCGTATGCCTGCTGTTGGTCTGCAGAGAGCTATGTTGTGTCTGACGTGTTTTGCCCAATTATACATGTTGCTAGAAGCTTCAGTGCTTTCAAGCGTTTGTTGGTATAACACATTTTCGCGATATAACATCATCCCTACACACACTTCAGTCATACTCGCCTTTGTGTACATTTTACTGATACTTTCGTCAGAATCTCCTACTGCACATACACCCAGCAGTTATTTGTAGACTGCTGTAATGTAAGCAAAATGTTCGCTAGAGAATCTTAAGTAGGTACTATCTCATAGTGCGAACTCCCTTCTCATTTACTTAATCATAACAGTTGACCAGGCAGTTAAAACACACAACTTGTTTACTTGAGGACTATACTTTGCTACTTCTGATGTCCAGCTGTTACAAAGAGAAAGTCACGTTTAAAAAATAACCATCCAGTAAACAATATTTATCGTCTCGTCAGCAGTGAGAACATTTGAAAATATTACAGACAAATTTACACAAGGAGAGTAATCGGGAGACGAATCTCTGACATTTTAATGGGTTCATACAAATATTCGCCTGGGAAGACTACGTAAAACCATGGAAAATCGAATTAATAATCGCCGGAGACTGGAATCGTGCCCGGGCCCTTCCGATTGATAATATAATCTGTAACCGTTGCGCCATTTCCCTGTGATCTTTGAACATTTGCTACGGTGGTTATTATTATCAACTGATCAGTTTTTGTGTTCATAGCTATTGCGAGCGAATGTTGTATTGTTTCGAAAAAAGCCACAACCAAACGAATAAGCAAAAAAACTTAAAAGCCAACATTAGTTGTTGTCAACAAACATACAAGGTACACAAAATTCCGGAAAGGATAAAAGTATCCTGAAAGAAGACACGAAAAAAAAAAAGAATAACAACAAAATAATTCCGAAACAGCCTAAGGTCATTACATGAAGAAAAACTACACAGCAACCAATATAACAAAAACAATAGAACAGCAAAAGAACGTAAACGAAAAATGGCTACCAAAATATAAAACGACAACAATGAAAACACAAATTATAAGGAATTAGAACGGCTGTGAAAACAGACGAAACAACAAAGAGAAATCAAACGAAGTGTAACAGACTTCTTTCGATGACAACACATGCGACATTATTTCAGAAACTGAAATTTGTTTCCGTCTTCAGGCTCATGTACAGTCTGAGGAACTCCAGCATACTGACTTTTTTTGTTTTGTTTTACTGTGAGGTTGTTTTAGCAACGCGGCAACATTTGCTCGCATTGACGCATGTACACTCAAAAGGTTCAGACAATTTCGCTCGGTTAAACCAGAACTATTTATGTTACTAGATAGTAGATATGATTACATAACTTTAAAATGTCGCTAACAACAAGCTCACCATGGACGCAACCAACAACGCATAGATAGGTGCCTTAAAAATTCGCGTTTTCTTTTAGGCGCAAGCTAGAGTTCCACCAACTATAGGTCTGTATCACGTCCACAATTGTCCGTTGACTTACTCGACACTTCCTGGAAGTAGCTGAGCCAATAATAAAACTGTAACTGAATACAGGCCCATTTCACAGTGTCAGCGAGCTGCTAATAAACAACTGCTCTCTACACGATTACACACATATTCTTGGAGGCTAGTCTACAAGTCACTGAACTCGCGAATTTTTCAGGTCTCTACGCATAGAATAACAAAATGAAGAAAAGAGACCATAATGTATATGTTTGAAGGAACTTTGCCTACATTTACCTTTTTACGAACGAATTATATCATCCTTCTCCAATAGGAAATGATCAACTGCGATATTGATCGAAATAAATAAATGTAATATCAGCGATGCCGTTGAAAGTAACCATTTAAGCATAATAAAGCAGAACGGTTTATCATTTATTAATTTTTACAATGGGGATATTTATAACAACGCTTCAGAAGTGACGTCGTAAAATCATGACTACCGACATCAAGATGACAAGATTGGAAATTGAACCAGGGAATTTTCAAATGCAATTCCAGTGTTTACGACTGTACTACCTAGCCGGTAAATTTCCAACATAATTCCTAACCACACCAAGTGAATAAATCGCTGTTGAAGTAATCTTTTCAGCGGTTGGGTTCTAAAAGTAAGCTTGCTTGGAGGATTTTTGAATTTGCAACTATTTTTCAAAAACATTTATTTACAGCTTTTACCTAAATAAAGTTGCATTAATCAACACAACACATATCTAAGATTTTGGTTATTATTCTAGGCGTTGTGAAGGGAGTCGAGTTATTTGTTCATTTGAGATTTGAAGCAAACTCATCAAGCATGTCTACAATATGTCCTAAAAGTTAACGTTCCTACACTATTGCTTAACATTGCTATTATTTGACATGAACATCTGGCCTTTACATACGTGTACGATACTTAGGCTACACACTTCATGTTACGTCAAACATGTATTCGTAAGATGTTTAAAAATAGTACGTCGAAGCAGATATCACATTAAGCATAAAATGTATTTTTTTTTTTTTCAATTTAAGAGCACTAACCATATTCTTCATGTAACATCGATAACATGGCAGACTAAAATTGGCCCATTTGTAATGTTATATAAGTTAAAACAGCTGAGGATTTGTATACAAATTTTCATAGGGCATCAAAGGTGCGCGTGGGAAATGATAGCCAATTTGTATACGTATTTTTGTTTGCAATATGCTTTGTGTTCCCGAGAATGCCTCTCTCCGTTACGTAATAGACTGGCTCGTCCGCATCAGTTTGCTAACGATGAAACTAGATATCCAATAGTACGAGCTTATTACTCTTTGAAGAAGACGGCCCCTCCTTACAGCACGAAACTCGTCTCGTTTAGCCACGCGTAAAAAAAAAGAACAATTTTCTCCACATCTGATACGACCCATTGCAATTCAGAAGTGAAACCTGGAACCCGTGCAGGTAGTTGAGAATGTGACAGCGGTTTGTGAATTAGTCAATTGAGTGGCTCGTGAAGTTATTATATTTCATTCTAGACTTTATGGGCCTCCTTCAATCTGCTTCATATGCGTTGCAGCGAGTTACAACTATTCTTTCTGACGTAACTATTTAACGTGTATTATATTTGTTTATCTATGAAAATAACAAACACTTCAGACCATGTTGATATAGTTACAATAATACGGTACGTTTAATAGAAACGTCAATTTCGGGCCCCTCAAAATGGCAAAAAACGGCTTTTACAAACTGCCATATCTGGTAAAATAACAACCGTATTTGAAACAACACAGTTTTAGAAACAAGCGCTAGAATTTGAACTATGTTGTCCACGAACAAAATAATGTGGCCACCGCTTAAATTCCCACCGGAAAAAAGATAATAGTAAAGCACTGTATGTCAGCTGAGTGAGTTGCGAAGAGAGGCGATAATGTTTTACATACGTCGCTCCGGCCTCACACACACAAACGAGGCCTATCTAGGTAGTTCCCTTAAGAGTGTCATTCTTTTGCACGCTGGAGGTTCAGTAACACCAGTAAGAGAGCAATAAGGGTTAAACTGGCGCGCAGTGTTACAATTTTACTGCTGGAAGTATGAGGCTAAGTGGTGACCTTGTTTATTTGTTACAAATTCTGTACCAAAGTACATTGTAGAACCCTTGATATGTTATGTATTAATCTGATCAGTGTATGTAAATGTTTTGAGATATGTCGCTGCCAAACTGTTGTTCTTAACCGCGTTGTAGGAGGCTGAATTTTTTTAAAAGGAGAATATGTTATGGAAGAATTTGGTATTTGAAGAGCAGCCATCCAAAGCCAAACAAGGCCACAAAATCCGAAAATGAGTTAATCATATTTTCCTTATAATGTTGCCGAGTTGCATACGGATCAATTAATTATTTGGTCTTCAAATGAAAACCATATGGAACTTAACGTTTTCTTTCAAGCCAGACTTGTGCACCCCACTGAAACATTGCATTTATGACATGGTTACGACAGCTGCTATCTCATGGAAAGCGTAGAGTTTTGACACGACGCCACTGAAAAATGTAACTACATTTAAAGCCACGCATGTCCATAACATTCATTCGGAACAAGATGTAAACATTATTTATCTTCAATTTATGACGAAATACAATATTTACATAAAGAAATATTAATTACCACTGTAAGGGCTGCGGCAGAAGAATGGTCAGACCATTCGCCTCCCACCAAGGCGATCTGGGTTCAATTCACGGCAGGGTTGGTCCCCGGATTTTCGCATGTAGGAATTGTGCTGGGTGATGCCGCTGGTCGACAGATTCACTCGGGTATCTACAGTTTCCCATGCCCTTTCATTCCGGTGCTACTCCATACTCACCTCATGTCACCAGCGCTGACCAAAATATCTCACTCAATTTCCATAGTTTGACACAAAAGTTAACAGTAATAAATCTTTCGTATTTCATTTCCATGTAAATTTGTATTAAGTTGACATTTCTTATTTTTGAATTGTTCTCCTCATGTACGGTTACTGAATAGCGTACAAATATTTTGTAAGACGTAGCCAACAAATGCCATGCCTTTTTAAAAAGCAGGCGAAAAATGTGTATTTCTATTCAAAAGAAGGAATGTTTATCTCGTTGAAATTGTGCATGCATAGTAAGATCACTACAGGTGGTATTTCATGGAAGGTATGGATTTCCGAAGTACCGCCCCTGACAATTTTAATAATTCTAAACCAGATAACTAGTCAGTATTATTTTAAAATCAAATGTAATAAATTTTAAAATAACGAACGGAATATGATATTTTAATTACCATAATTTGCCAATTATAAGGACTATCAATATTAATCACGACATACTTCATTTTCGTTAGTATCCGAACATGTCAGTTTTTATAGCTTTCCTATAAAATTCCATAAGGTATACTTGTCTCGTCTTGAACGTTCTCCACCGTTCTTCTCTAAACTATTTTTTTTCCTCTCGTGGATAGTAACATAGTGAACACGTAAAATAGTTTACAAAATTCGGGATCTTGTGTGCTGCTGAGAATGATGTGAGGCACGGAGCAGCGAAGGAATGCAAGAGCAGGTGAAACGAGGATTTACGTATGAGCTTGTTTAGACTTGTTAATTTTTATTTCAATTTACAAATTAGGGACATACATAATTTTAAATTAGTTAATACATCTAACTTTTTTTGCCTAAGTAGTTTCGATGATTATAAAATTATAATTATTGTTACCTGTAAGGAATGTAAACACTAGACGTTATATGAATATAAATGAGATTAAATAAACAAAGTATTAAATTTCTTTACTATTCCAACTTCATGAAAGATTTCAAAATGACATCAGCTACAATTTTCTAAAAACATCCAAGAACTCTTTGAATCAGCGAAATCTCATATATTATTAAATGACTAAACACGATTTAATCGAATTTTTTCTTCAGTTTAAATTAAATGACGGATGCATGTATTTAAGATGCTTTAAACGAGTTCGTTGAAATACGTTTCACTCGTTTATAATAGATCAGCCACGAGATCTTACTCAACATTCGGCTGAATAGTGTTTACAACGGTAAATAATCGTACCAGAAGCTTTACACTCTGTAGATTTATGTTTTGCTTCATATGTGTGACCTGTTTGTCTTTTCAATGTAACAACTAGTTGTTTAAATGCGTAGTACATTACCAACGTCTCGGTTTTAGAGTATTAATTTACTCTGTGTCACAAGGAGTTACTGTGAGCTCTTCTAACGCAGAAACGATTAGTTGCCAGCAACTTTAAGATGATAATGACGCTAAGATACTTTTTCTTGCAGAATAAGAGGCGAGACTCGTAAAGCCAACTGTCGCCTGACTTAACGCTGCGTAGTCTTGTAGGAATTGCTCGATGGAATCGAATTTCTTCCGGTGGTTAGATAAGTTTAGTTATAAGACGTGTTCAACATTTATACTGGGAAAACTACTTTGCTGGAAGATGCGGAATTTCTGCATCGACAATGCTAGGCTCAATAAATGCTTGTTTGGATGAATCTGTAACAGTTGAAAGCATCCCTACAGTAAAATGTTACCCAATTTTTCATATAATTAATTCAGTATAAAACCTATATACATTATAATTCCTCTCGTTTGTTTTGTGTTGTATATAGTTATTTATGTTTCAGTATTAACAGTAGAAAGACTTCGGTAATAATATGAAACTGAAATAGGTGTCGATATTCCCAAAATAAATTCATTGCAATAATTGTGCTTGACATCCTCATTACGTTCTTAGCGTAAACGTCGGACACACGCAAAGTGTTTATTTAACGAATACCTGTCCATTTAATTTGTTGGGTCTGTTTTCATAGTCATAAGAACAGCTGAACCATTCGTTATCAACAGTCACTATTTACGTCGTTATCTTCGAGACATGACTACAGAACGTAATGTTTACAAAATTCGCACGTTATTCAGATTTCATAAACACACGTATTTATTATAAATGTACCTAATCTTGTTTAACAAAGGTTAAATTTCTATACCTACGACAACGCTTCGTCCAACATACTAGTGTTAATCGTTATATTTTAAATTTTGAACCTGCGACGCAAAAAGAAGGGTGTTTGACGTGTCTATCTGAGTATTTGTGTGACTGTCTATGGCATCGTAGCTCCTAAACGATTGAACCGAATTTGATGCGGTTTCTTTTGTTTGAAAGCTGGCATTATCGACGAGAGTGTTCTTAGCTATGATTCAAGGAAACCTGTAAAGCTGTTTAGTCTTTTAAAGACTACATCTGTTTTTTTTTTCTTTTTTTTTCTTTTTTTTTTTTTTAAAGTGAAAGTGAAAGTGAGCAATTCTACTGGTCAGATCGATTTGGAATTTGGTATCATGTAAGTTGTTTTTTTTTTTAAATTTTAAATTTAAGTCTTAACTTGTGGAAATAGTAGTTAACGACACTATTAAAATACAGTTTCTTATCCATTACACAAATTTTGTGTTGGAAAAAATAAATTTTTAAATATGAAATATGATCCATAGTAAAATAAGGTGTTGCGAATTACTTTTTCTAAAGTATAAAGAAATGGTAACATAGTTCTGTGTGGATGTGTTTTAGGTTTAATTAGTTTATTTTAAGCCAATCTTCATGTTAAAGGAAAAACCTTATTTGCTACACTTAAAAATATACTATTCAAAATACATTTTAAAAAAGTAGGTTTTATATAAATCTGTTTTTTGTATTGTGTTATAATACAATATTTACTAACCCTAACCTAAACAGAGCCTAGAAAATGTTTTTTAAATTTTTTTTAAATTTTTATTACTTCAATTGTTTAATTATATTATGAGAGCAGGCGAAGAAGATAGTTTTAGTGTATTCTGCAAACCTTTTTAAAAACTACTTAGCAAACATTCCTCCAAAGATTTACCTCCGAATCAGAGTGAGATAGCAAATCACCATCAGATAAATTCAGTTCCCAGAGCTCGTCTCAGGCCCCATGAGAACATTACCAATTCCAGCCACGTATACGGTTCTGCGTCGAGCTAGACGCATGGCCATCTGGTTCCCATATGTTATTTGAGATGAATATCAGGAAGTTTTCTGATCAGAGCTGCATTCGAACCGTCTTTACATTTTTTCTTTCTTGAGCACGCAAAAATGACGTCAGCAAGGATTTTCTTCTTACCAACCAATTCGCTTTCCTCCTTTAAATATCCGTAGCTTATTCATGGATTACATACAGACGCAGGAAATAGGCTTAATCAAGATTTATGTTCGAAGTAGGGGATGAGCTTATTCCCAGATTACTGTCCACAGCTTCCTCTTTATTTAATGGCGTTCACGCTGCAAAAATTCATAATTTTGTATTTGCACGGAATAGTGATCGTTTTACAGACGTTACTTCAGACTACATTTTGAATTTTTGCCACGTAAAAACCCATAAACAGCGTTCTCATAAACCGATACGTACAAGGATTCTTATTACTTGTACATTAAATTTAATACTTTGTTTATAAAATTCAACGATATACCACTAGATCATAAGTGAGTAACGAAATATATTTAATACTTGCATATCAGTTCTCGTAATTTATGTTTTTGCACGTTTTCAATTTGAACACTTGTCTCAGCTAAACTAATGAGAAAGTCATAAAATGTCTAAAAATTGTGTTATGTATTACAACCTATTTTAAATTCGAGAACATTTGAATCAACAAAAAATATGACTTCGCAAAATAAGTAATTTGTAAAAATTTCAGTCCAGATATACGAAGAAAACAATTGTTTTTATATTACTGTAGGGTTTACCTACTTATACAATACAACATTTTTAATTACTACAGTAGAACTATAAAATCACTTTAGGTTCTGGAGAGCCAAAAAATTATATATGTTTCGACTGAAATTGCCTTTTAAACAGCAACATTCCATCAGATTAATTACGATTGCTGTTAATACTGAAGTATTCTATGCGAAAAGGTCAAAATTTTGAAAATAGTTTTGTACGAATTATAAACGACTGTGTGTACCAAATAACTAGCCATAATGCAACATTTAATTACAATCTCAGTTGTTAGTTATAGATTCATGTAGACTATAACAGTATTTCTGATCACAAGTTTCTCAGTAAAACACATATCCATGCCCAGCTTTCTTCATTTGGGTTTTCAGTGAATCGGGTTTAGGCTGGAACTCTACGACGGTCCTAAATAATTTACTTCACACCTACATAATGTGACACAATTCTTGATTTCGTATGTAATTGAAATCGTTAAGATTTTAATAACCGGGTTCTAATCACTTACTATAAATACTTTTTTTATTTGTCAAATTGGTGTGTTGTAGTTGATCGAAATAGAAATTTGTCAATAAGCTTAGATTTTGACTGCAAGAAAAGAAGGCTTTTAAAAACTTCCGAACTATTTATTAGTTCTTACCGTGTTAATACCTGCTTAGTATTCAGTTCAACTAATTTTACAAGTCAACTGTTACTGACAAATTAGTTACCTAGTATTTCAGTATTTATTTACATTTCTGTGGAAGTCCGTACATACTATCAAATTTATGATGCATTAAATTGTTAAGTGACATTTAATAAAACGGTTCGTTTGTTAATAACGTACCTTATTAATATCAAATTATCACATGTTTAGTATATTTGTTTTCATGACAAAAAGCAAGACGAAAAACACGAGAGAGTACAAAATATTTTCAGAAGCATAAACATAGTGAACAAAAATTTTAATGATTTTATGAGAAAATTTACAATATTGAAAAATACCGTATACATTAAATATCAAGGTTATAAAGAAATGTAATAGTGAATTTCACGCAAAAATTGTCAACGATTTTTGTAAAGCAGCGAACAGTAATATACATAAACACACACACACACATATATATATATATATATATATATATATATATATATATATATGATACAAGTAATTAAAAATGTCACATTTAAAAGAAAATCAATAAAAATTTATTACTTGTGCAAACGCTACTCCACTAGTACATTCACAACTTGAATCACTGGATTATGTAGACAATATTCTCATAGTAATTATTTATCACAGTGTAACCAGATTAATATTATCACCTTGTATAAACAAATTTTACACCAAAATAGTCTTTTTTACTGAAATAGTTAAAAACATAAATATATTTATAAACAAAAGAACATAAGTCAAAATTAAACCATTCATATTTCATCCTCCATTTATAACGTTTTCAATAATTAATCTAAAAATAGAAATGTTTCATTTAAACTATGGTCGAAACATGTAATGGAGAGAGAAACCATCAGCCAAACATGTATTGAAATGTTTAATATGTGTAAAATTTTAGGTCAACTGCTAGTAAGATAAATATACTTGGATCATGACGTTGATCCAAAGAAAGTAATTAATGCAATTCACCCACAGCTGTATTAAATAACCTGCAAGTACATTACATAACTGTAATTGTATATTTTACAACCCAGTACAGATAACTTACTTTTCTTTTGCGTGTTACGGATTTTATCACCAAAAATTTCAAAACTTCGTTTACTAGTTAAACAAACA
This sequence comes from Medauroidea extradentata, assembly GCA_003012365.1. Classification (NCBI taxonomy): domain Eukaryota; kingdom Metazoa; phylum Arthropoda; class Insecta; order Phasmatodea; family Phasmatidae; genus Medauroidea; species Medauroidea extradentata. The sequence continues at coordinate 36,609 of PNEQ01034705.1, read as the reverse complement.
GTAAAAATTATACTACATACGCATAAAACACAGGTGAATACTCCCTTACTAGTCAGTAATGGTAGGCCACAAAATAAACTAGTAGAAATGTACAGCTTAAAACGTGGGAAATTGAATTTGAAACTTCGTGCAATATTTTTATTGACATCATTATTACATACCAAGAGACGAATACTGTTCACATGAGACGTTTGGTATGACGACCCACAACATCGGATCATGTGTGATTGCGTCGCAGGAGAGTATGCAGTATTCACAGTTATACAACGTGTATCTAAATCATACTGACAAATTTTGACAGTATAGGCAGAGCTGTAGACGCTTCCAAAGTTTGAGAAAAAATAACAAATTACTGTGAAATTTTTAAAACGGCTTGCTTGACAGAAGCAGATTTCTGGTTACCAATAAGTGTCACCGAAATGAATATTAATGTGAGGGATTTGTATATTTAACACACCTCAATCATGTTTAATTGGATAGGCACCGTCCTTATTTTTGAAAAAAAAAAATCGTACGTGGCAGTAAAAATGTGTTAATTGAAACCAAAAATAATAAAAACTCGGAAAAATTAAATAAAGAAGTGTCTCTTGCAAAAACTATCTAAATCTCGTACTTTAAAGGAAATCTTGACAAGTTTGATTTCACAGAGAACTGCTATTGCCTACCAAGTATGCAACCAGGAATGCCTGACTGCTTGCCACACCAGTGTTGTGTGTGGGCACTTGGTTTGTGGCAACGAGGAATCACAAGTTGCATCGTGTAGTGTGGTTGCTAATAACATTGGTGTGAGTCGTGGTTCCCCCTCCCCCAAAACTCCCTCCCATTATCTGTAGTGTAGTTCCCCTTTCCGAACATGGGAGAGGATTGTAGTAGAATACTTCACTGTATTGCATACATCATGCTACAAGTCGACATGGTAACGAACACCAATGACAGACATGGTTCTGATGTACGGTCAAATGAAAGGTAATGCAAGCGCTGCTGCACGGTTGTATCACGAGAGATTCCCTGCGCGGAGGCAACCTCCTCACGAGACCTTCATCAGTGTCGCCCAGAGACTGCGTGAAACAAGCACGTTTAAAGTGCGAGGTGCCTCTGGTCAAGTAATGCCTTGTTTATCAAATGCATCTCACCCACGATCGCAACCTGCACAACTACTTCTGCACGTATATTACAAGTAGCCTACACGGCTCGACACACTCTGTCTGTTACACATGCATGCTACTTCGTTAAGGAGTTTGGCGAAAACTGTTTGTTTTGACCGGACTACGCTCTCTGAACTGTTTTTAGGTTTGCAATTACATCCATGCTACAAATTAAGAGACTATCATGACCTACGACGTTTTCAAATGTCTAACATGCCCGATTTATTGCTGCATTGTTTGGGGAACCTAAAAGTCAATTACTTTTAAAATCCTGACTTTGAAATATTAAATGCTTTAGAGAAACAACATTGATAGCGACATTGTACTGTTATTTTTCTTTTCCAAGTATTACCTCACGAAGTTATTCGTGTTTGGTTTATTATCAGCATGACGAACACAATACCATTTACACATGATTCAGCTACCTGGGACCTACCATTTACGTTCACAACTGCAACGATATGTACGCAGAATGCTAGCAACAAATTAATCTGCGACTTTAACATTATAGTACTTGTTGTTTACAGTGAATGTCCACCATCATCTGTACGCTGCACACATCGCATTAATGTTCTCAGGTTTGCCCATGCTCTAGGCTCTGTATGTCGGCATGAATATTCAAGGATGCTTTGAACACAAACGGTATGTCATAGACAGTTGAAAACAAGATGACCTTTTTTGTTGCACAGGTCTCATTTCTCAATATACCATTTTCAAATGTTCGTAGAGCTTTTCTATAAAACTCCATAAGGTGGACTTGTCTCGTCTTGAAATTTTGCTCCACCGTTCTTCTCTAAAGTATTGTTTTCCTCTCGTGAATAGTAACATAGTGAACACGTAAAATAGTTTCCAAAATTCGAGGTCTTGTGCGCTGCTGAGAATGATGTGAGACATGGAGCAGCGAAGGAATGCAAGAGCAGGTGAAAGGAGGGTTTACGTATGAGCTTGTTTAGACCTGTTAATTTTTATTTAAATTTACAAATCCGACTCCTCGAATATGTTATTACGATTACAAGTGCTTAGAGTCATACAGAATTTTAAATTAGTAAATAAACGTAATTTTTTTCGCCTAAGTAGTTTCGATGATTACAAAATTATAATTTTTGTTAGCTCTAAGGAACGTAAACACTAGATTTCTTTACTATTCCAGCTACATGAAAGGTTTCAAAATGACATCAGATACAATTTTCTAAAAACATCCAAGAATTCTTTGAATCAGCGAAATCTCATATATTATTAAATGATTAAATACGATTTAATTGAATATTTCCTTCAGTTTAAATTTAGTGACGGACGCATGTATTAGAGTCACCACCTTGCTCGTTTAAGAACATTTCAGTTTAATTTCTAGAGGACACGGTCATCACAGCAAACCAGATTTCTTGAATTCTTCCAATGAACAGCAACAGGCCTCACGTTCTTGTTTTCGAAGCAAAATTCCTATACATTAAAGTACAACCGGATTAACCTAAACTTTTCCGACTAAGGTGGTGCAGTTATAATTGATTGCCTTCGTATAAGGGGTGTCCCTGTTTCGATTAGCGAATTAGTCAACCTGCATTTTTTTATTTTTTTTCGGTATCATTCAGGTGAATGCTGTAAATTGTCTCTTAATCTTGACTTCATTCCTTCGTGTACCAACCCTTTTGAGTATGCGGTTCCATCTACCATAGCATCGCTATCGATGATATATAACTGCATGCCCACATTACCTATATTAATATTGCACATATAATAACTTATGAAGTTTTTATAAGTTATTTATGTAGTACTCACGGATCAATGGCATTACCGATTCTCTTAGAGTACAAATAGTAAGAGGCTTTTTTTATTGTACTTGTCCAAAATTGGCATAAGATGAATGTAAAATAAGTTGCGAGAGAATGCCCCTGTATATCAGGTCTGGCTATAGCTCAAAAGGTTCCTCAAATTATGAATTTTCAAAAATTACTTATATTTATCACAAATAATGTGGGAGTTATAGGCTAGGATGTTCATTATATCAATTATACTTTTTAAAACACAAATCCTACATTTGAGATGTGAAAAACTGCACCTGCTCCCAAAATACTCATAATTCTGAAAGTTAAAAGACACTAAAATAGTCAATCTCATATTTCCAAACAGATTAGTTACCACAAAACTTGATAGTTTTACCATACAATCTCATTTTAACTAGAGACATTAGCAGACTGATTAATGGAAGCGCAGTGCAAAAATAAATGGGGAGAGGAAAAATAACCGGTACTATGGGATACGTCTACGAATAAAAAAAAAACGCAACTGTGAAGTCTGAACAGGTAAACTGTTAGCCTGATACGTCAGTGGCATGGGAATACAGCAGCACACGTCGCTGGGTGCAAAGGTGCAAAAAAAGGTTTGGTGTCGCTATATTTTACGTTTTTATCTGAAAAGAGAGCTACTCTCGGGAACATCGTTGCACTTTTTATGTGAACCTCTTCTGTGGCCTTCCTAAGAACGTGATTTACGGCAGAATTTCACTACGTAAATACTGCCAGCTCAGCGGGTGAAATGTGCGACGAGGAAATAGTGTTCCCCTGCTCTGCTGCTGCAACTCTGAGGATTCCTAGGGCTTCGCTCGTTTTTGTTGAGAATGAAGATTATACCAGCGATATTTTTAGAACTATGACACACATTAGGTTTTCAAAACGAGTTAAAGCGTATACGTGACGAATGTGAACTGTACGAACAATTTCTGTAAAGCGATTCCTTCTTCAAAGAAGAGTTAACCGATATTTGAACTGTATCTTCCGTCATTGTGAAAATAAGAATGGAGGTTACCCTATTAGCGCAAACAACCCAATAATGTGTGACAAATAGGTCATGAACAACACTCCTTGAAATGTGTGCTTTTTACCAATAAGTTGTTACATTATTTGCTTAGCGAAGTTGTGCTATTCGTTGTCGTGCACGTGGCATTATAAATCGTTACGTAGAAAATGCAGACAAATAAATTCAGTGTTTATGGTATGAATGCCATTAATTTATTTGTTGACGTTTGTTGTGCCAAACGTAAATTCAACTTAAATTTTTACAAGGAACTACTCACGATGTTTGTTGCTAATATTCATATACACCCCGAGTGATGAAGCACATATTTTTGAATGAGCAAAAGTTTCAGGACTCTATTCTTCCATTTAAATGTGAGAAAGTCACATATGGGACTAACTGATGCTGTTACTTTTTAAACATTTTTGAAGTTAAATTCGATTTAGCTTGTTGCGTGTTTAATTGTTTTGGAAAGCTGCATCTTTACAAGGAAATAAAGAAACGCATACATTATATTTAAAGATTGTTACAAATATTACTTTTTTAAAGTTATTTGGGTGCGGGTAACACTGACTTTTTAGTAACTTAGACCGTGCATAGGAGCCTTCCACTTGACTCTTTGGCAGTTATTTCCCCTTGGGAACAAAAAATAAAACAGTACATGATGGTAGTGACTGACAGGATACGTAGAATTAGACATTAGTTACTTGCCGAAAAATACCATAATTTCTCTGCTGCACACCCAAAACTCTCGACTGATAAATATAGTAATTTCACTAACCTGCAAACTGAACCACACAGCCTTAAACATACGCGACATTCTGCTCTTTGAAAATAGCAGGCTGCTAGAATATGTAGGTTACTTTACCTCGGTCCATGTAGTGTGCATCTCGGTGCTTGTTAACTGAGTTCATCTCCGCCTTCCCCCATCCTTCTACAGAACGCATTTTAGGAACTCTAAATCAAATGCAGAAATTTCTTTTGTGTGTCCTTTCCGTTTTATTAGGTCTTGCTAAACTTCAATAGCTGCACCTAAATACAAAAAAGCATCTTTCGCACGACTTATATTCTTCTGTTAACAAGCGATCTCAATGTAATAAATAAAGTTTCAATACTCAACATATTTCTCGCTGTGCCATAATTGTTTCCTTGTTATCGTGTTTTCCAAAGACTTAAAGTTATGTTTATGTCTGCTTATTTTGAATTGAGTGAGTTGGCGAAACGTTAACACGTTGGATATTAATTTCCAAGGACCCAGGTTCAATACTCGACTCCGGCCATTCTAATTTTTGTTTTACATGGTTTCCCGAAGTAGCTCCTGGCGAATGCTGCGATGGCTTCTCTACGAAGGCAATGGCCGATTCCTCCCGCAGCTCTTGTCGTTGTACCAAGTTGTGTGTGACACGTCTCTAGAGGTACGTCAATTTCGCGGATTCATCTGGTAGCAGCCTAGACTTGTCAGTCCTTTACATCCAATGGCCACAATCGATTATCTATTAGCTTATAACCGTACAAGCAGGTAGCAAGCGATAGAACTTCGCATTATTTCCTTATTTACTACTGGCTTGCAGTAGTTAAACGCGTTTCGTAACAGCCGCCAGCAAGTCACAGACAAGACAATGAAGTATACATAATTGGCGTTCAACCTGACCTGGAATGTATCTGCGAAATTTACGTACCTCTACATGTCTCTAATGACCACGCTGTCTGCGAGACGTGAAGCACGCTCACATTTCTTACTGTTCTATGCCGGTATAGTTTACAACCCACAACATGTACGGATGTATATTATTTATGCGCAAAGCCGCGCGACTGGAGAGTCTAGCATAGAGGTCAGAAGGTGTTGGTGCTGTAAATCTGGCTTCGCCGCAGACCAAATTTGTCGACCGTGTCGCCTGGCTGCGTGTCGACATGCTCACGTGGCGACCCGTCAGCTCAGAGAACACGTGGTCACGAACTGCACTGGCCTGCTTTGTCGCCCAACACGAACACTCCAATTACAACCTACCCCCATTCCCCAACGTTAAGGTAAAGACGCCGAATATGAAACCTATTTTGTAAAAAGTTCATAACCTTTCAGACGGAAGCCATAAATGAACTTTGAACATGTATACTATCTCTCTCAATAGTTTACTTAAGAGTTCAGTACATGAAATTGATACCTAAAATAAAATAGTAATTTACTGTGCAATAAAACAAAACACTGCAACTAGGCACGGCTGAAAAAAGGCTCCTAATATGAGACACGCCTTTATTGCTCTTTTTCGGCAGTGAGGACTGACGAATTGAACGTTAGTGGCATCCCAGTGTTCATGAGCCCAACGATAGATGCCTGTGCACTGTATCCACTGTTCGCCATGCTTGTCATCTGTAAATATACATCCATAGAAGACGCACTCAGCATCGTTTTCGTCTTCGACAAAGCTATATGACGCTATGTTAAACTCATATTCCTATTCGTCGCTTCTTGAGCTGTCCACTAATTATTCATTTGCAGCTTCGTGATTTTGGTGCAACTAAGCAAAGGTTCTTTCCCAACAATGTGTCGTTTGCACTTTGCTCAACCATATTTTTTTTCTTCGCTGCCGTAGCTACTTCCATACTCTTCAGAAGGTTGGTTTTGTAAGGTGATGATGTAATCGCAGACGCTTTGCCACATCTTCAACCTTGTTGTGCAGCTGAAATGCTAGGAAGTGGTGTAATGTTTTTTGGTGACACAGGAACCTTTCACCTGAAGATTTCTAAATCATATTACCACCAATTTTGTTTGTTTTGTACAACAGGAATGAAGGTTGATTAATAGCATGTCCTACACTAAAAGCTAATTGGATACAATCCTGTTTTGTGGAAAACATGCATTAATTGCAATTTTCATTGTTGCAGATCGTTGGTATAGTGCACCTAACAACTTTGCCACTAATAATGGTGTTAAGATACGATTAGAGTTGTTCCTTACAAAAGACTGTTTCTATGAAGCATAATAGGATTTCAATTACTGTGTGGCCTTCAAGAAGCAGGAGAACTGTATCTTCAAACGATATCTTAGTGAAATAAATAAACTGAACAAACCACTTGGGGAACAAATTGGCCTGAATCCACCCTGAGGGGTCACACTCCTAATTAGCACCAGCTGGTGAATCGTCCATGAGCTCAGTTTTCGTGTTCTGTATACAGAAATTATAAAATATGTCATATTATCACATTTTATTATTTTAAATATTAGACAGAAATTAAAGTCAGTCACAAATTTTTATAGAAAATTTTAAATTACTCTAGTGTGTATTGTAACAACACGATAATTACAACATACTTTGATGCCTCAACAATGATCACTTTAAGGGGCTCTAAGTAGGAGACACGTTTCCTAATAGGAGACCCAACTTCATAATAGGCAACCTTGCGTTACATGTAATTGCAGCTAACATTCTCAATCGCACACCAAAGTGCTGTGTATAAATAAAATACGCAGTGAAATAACATTAATAAGGCTTGAATAGCCCACGTCTATGGCAATCGGCGTGTATATATTAATAATTAATTATCCTTATCTTGAATTTGTAGTAAGTCGTTACAGTTGACTTGGCACAAAACTCGCGAAGTAGTAAAACACAAAATACGTGCTCACACGTGACTGAACAGCCGCTGGCAAATAGCAACGGATTTTCCGTTAAGCGCCCCTTTAACTCATGAAACATTATAATACCCTCTGGTAAACTGTGTCTGTCTACCAAGACCTTCGAGTTACGCCATGCGCAGAGCTTAGGCCGATATAAGTCATTTGGAATAAATTGAGCGCTAAAGATTTAACCTTTAAAAAAAATTATAAGCTCTTACTGCACATTAGTCAACATTAACAATAGCTAGATTATTGTTTGTGTGGTTTGTAACGAATCATTACGTGTAGTTCCATGTATTTTCTTATTTGGATACAACGTTAGTGAAAGTACATCAAATGCAGTCGCCCTCCTGTATATCATATACTTGAACATATTTATTTATGATCTTATTGACGTACCTACTGACTGTGTAATTTGACTTAATTAGTGCCAGCACAACGTGATGCAACTGCCCGCTGAACTTCAAAACTGTCATTGACACATTGCCACTAACGCTCGCGCCACAGACGTTGTTCGAAATTCCACCGACAGGTGGCATCAGAGTTAGGTTTTCACCGCTTCGCTCACTTGGAAGTGATTTGAGTAATTGAGTGTGTTCGCCCGTTGTGTAATAAATATGGATTTCTGATGAAAACATTCAAAAGTATTAGAAGTAACTGTTTATGAATAGCATTGCTAAATTATGTGATGACATAAGTAATCTGAAATCTGTAATGGTTTACAATCACCAGCCTAAGCATATGGAATTAGAAAAAAACATTATTTTTTACGTTTCACGCATAAAGAAAATACGTTATTTATTGTTTTTGTTGATTGCGTCGTCATCGTTCGTGGCAGTATGCTGAACGGAACTGGAAATCTTCTATAGCATGTGTCGTGTGTGTTTTAATTGGCGGTTTTTAATTAAACATTAATATAATACGCATGCATTTACGGGATAAGTAACGGCAACAGTGTGTGACGTAACCAATTAGAGCCGATGCAGAGAGAACAGTGCTATAAAATTAAGGGCTCATTTTATTCTGTGTCACCTATACAAGTTCATTAGATAACGGTTAATTTTGCGTGTGATACAGTAAAGTAAGGTTAATTTACATCGCCATGGGAAACTTTTGTGACGTGTCGAACTATCGACACCTTAATTAATCAACAATAACATACGTCAGTTACCATAAATTTCAACTGTGAAAATAAAACTATCGTGTGAACATTTGTTCTCCTTGGCATCATGTCACGATTCTGATCAAACCACTTTCAAAGTACATAATTTTATATAGAAAGTCATAGATGTGTATATTTAGTCTCAGTGAATATGGCAGGTGCACTTGGGTCAGCCTAACGGCCTCCTCGTCCCTATTCTCCCTCTTGTATCCCCAAACACGTTTTTGTAGGCGTGTATATGAGGCAAGGCAGCACATAGGAATGGTGCAACTGTTTAACAAAATTAATAATAACATAAGTAAGTTTAGGATTACAATAAAGACATAAATATGTGATTCTCAATTGCAGCAAAATGTAATCGTAATTAATATGAAATAAAGGCGGCAAAGGCAAGCTTTATTGTTTTTGAAGTTAGGGCCACCTTATAGTAGCTGTGTTCTGATTGGCCCAACTGAACCAAAGCCGCAGGGCCAGTGGCGGTGATTTCTGCTCCAAACAGGAACGACGCGAGGGTGCATTAATAATACGCACACGACGACGGGCCAGGTGTTGCCGCATGACGTTCTCTGGACGAGCCTCGTGACGCCTGCAAGCTTCGATACAAAAGCCCAGTTCACACCATCTATAATTCAGTATAGGATTCTGTACCTATTTCCGTGCAAATATCACAGCGACAGTTTGTACCGCAACTACGCTGGTTCCACACAGAATTCCGCACTTATTTTCATAGACAGAGACCGTCCTATTTTTCATCGCAGTGTATGTTCACGCGCATGCGCAGTGCACATTTTCATGCGAAGTTTGCAAGCAGGGTTGCCAATGTGATATGAATAAAAATGAAATTCTAATTACCTGCAAAACAGTGGCTGCCGGAGTAACCAAAACCTAAGAGTCACGTGCGTGTCTTATTTGTGAAACATTTTTCGGTCATTCTACAGTTATACTTCATGGATTATATAACAACCAACATCACAAATATATTTTTCTTCTTAACGTACCGAAAGTTGTTAGTAAACAGTGATAAAGTGTACGCAACACAGAAGTTTTGCTATATAATTCTGGTAAGAAATCGCTATGGATGTTTATGAACAGAAATAAGTAAGTAATTGAGCAGAAAATTAAGGATAGTGTGTACAGGGCTTCACGCTTAGGCGTAGAGAACCACCGTATAATCTCTGCGTGTGTATTTAGAATTATTTAGAGTTATTGCATTAAGCGTCACGAGTCGGGGCGCTGACGACGACTTAACAAGCCTTCGATATAATTTAGTAAATAAGAGCTGAGACTATTGGGAGTGTTATTACCTAGGGCGGATTTAAGGTCCAGCCAACACATTTATGTAATATCAGTTGTACCCGGAAAGGACAGTACGGTATTCCCTATCGGTTTGAAACTGAACTCGCCGATTGGTATTTATTTACTTATTAGTAGCGGTACGTAAATTTCGTAGATACATTCCAGGTCAGGTTGAACGTCAACATTGTATGCTTCACTATCACGTCTGTGATTAGTTGGCGGCTGTCACGAAACACGTTTGAATACCGCAAGTCAGTAGTAAATAAGGAAATAATTCATAGATCTATCACGTGCTACCAGCTTGTACGGTTATAAGTAGAGAGAATGGTATATCGCGAAAATTTTTCGTGCCAGTATACCCTTGAAAACGCTGTAGTTTCTTGCAATGTGTATGACAGGGTGATATACATCTGACCCGACGTAGCTGTCTGCAGACTAATAACAGACATCATTCAGGATTCTTATTGACTCAGTCAAATGGGGTAACAGCTACACATACAAACGACAGCCAATAATCTTTTGATATGCTGAACGTACGTTGAAACCTAGCAAACAGTCAAGTTTTCCAGCGATAAACCATCTTCTCTAGTTATAAGTCAACGTGCCCAGTGCGTGTACAAGACTGAGAAATCTAGGCTGTTGCCATATGAATCCCCGAAATTAACGTACCTCTACTTATTAGCAAATGAAACTAATTAATAACGTTCAATACGAATATTCCCAGGTAGACTCACTCAAAACAACGTTAATAATTAAAATCTGCAAATGGTGAGGTCATCAAAATTTCAAATTCTGCAAAACTTTACTCACAACAAAGTATGTGGTGTAAAGTAACCTCGAAATTAAGCTAAGTTTCCCCACGTTAATATATATATATATATATGCTTAGAGATACATAGTACACAAAGAACATTACATGTGCCCAGTACCCACTCCGCCTTTTGTAACACATTAACAGGAAATGAAGAAATTGTCACTTATTTAAATATTAATTACAAACAATTCGTTCTTATGCATTATTTTGCTTTGCGATACGGCGCCAGGGAAATGTGTACAGGTTTCAACTAATCTTTTCCCCCATGAAAACATGTACACATATCCCTGGTGCCGTATCACTATTTTCGCAATATTTGTAAATGACCAAGCGAGGACAGAAGTACTACTGTAGTTAAACTGTATTCAATAATTCGCTGGAAAACATTATTTTTGGCCGTTTTTCGTTGGTAAGTAAGTAAAACATCACACGATTACATTGATAAAATATAATCTGTCTGAAAAATTATTGTATTAAAAAGATTTAATAAACAAAATTGTTTGTATTACAAGATCGTTAGCTTAGGTGTGTAAGAACAATTATTTGGCAAAAAAGAAGGGTTAAGTACTTATCTTTAAATTATGTGTCTGAGTGATATACCAACCCGTGATTCTATATAGATAAATATGTATATGCAAGGAAATAAATAAAAATTACGTACGTGATTGATTGGTTTCTTTGAGTTTTTTTTCAGCAACCATAATCTTTATTGAATTTATAAATAGAACAATAATTTATATATGTATATATATATATATATATATATATATATATATATATATATATATATATATATATATATATATATATATATCACTCAAATTTTAAGCGGGTTTCACGCACAAACATCAGCTACATTGTCGTACGTCTTCCGCAAGCGCTGGCTATTGTCAAACGAGATCTGGCCGAGGCATTATACAAGCACAGCATTTAAACGCGCGGCCTGCATACATGCGCTACATGAATATTTAGGTCCAGCCATTTCAACTCGGGGCGTAATTTATGGCGGCCAGCTTCATGTGTTCAACACACACAAATAAATTAATGTTGCCTTAACGACCGATGCAGGAATGTTGCACTGGACCAGCAAAACGCAGCTACTGTTTACACTACTATAAAAATTTAGAACTATGTTACACACGGTTCCTGTCAACCACCAGCTTTCTCACTGTACGGTTTCGCCATTTTATTTATTTATTTGGCTGTTTTACGCACCCAGAACAGCACACGACCTTGGCAGTGGCATAAGGAGGAAATAAAGGGAGGGGAATCAGCCACGGCTTGTTTTAGGAACCATCTCTGCATTTTCCTGGAGTGATTTTGGAAAATCCTGGAAAAACTAAATAAGGATGACAGTAGCCGGTGTCACCTGCACCTATCCCGTTCCTTGTTTTCATTCGGTTTTTCTGAAATGGTTAAGAAATGGGCATATGCTTATCAGTAACATTTTCTTTAGAATCACCAGTACTATCAACCCTCAAAGCATGTACCTTTTCTCCCGACTCATCCTGTATAATAGTACATTACATACTGCACCTCAGGTTTTTCGCGAGGCTATGTTATACATTGTACAGATCGTAATTCAAGTACGAATATACGTTTCTTCAATATTTTATCTGGTTTATCACGCAAATGGTTAACTTGTTATAATATAAACTTGCCTTAGAATCAATAACCTTATTTGTTACATTGAAATTCAGAATAAATTATTATCTGTGTTACCCCATAATTCAGCCCATAATTGTGCTATCTGGGATGGCTATACTACGGAAAAAAGACTTTGCATGAGATATTTTAAGTATTTTAAATATATTTTTTAATTAGGCCTTTTTTTTTTTTTTTTTTTTTTTTTTTTTTTTTTTTTTTTTTTTTTTTTTTTTTTTTTTTTTTTTTTTTTTTTTTTTTTTTTTTTTTTTTTTTTTTTTTTTTTTTTTTTTTTTTTTTTTTTTTTTTTTTTTTTTTTTTTTTTTTTTTTTTTTTTTTTTTTTTTTTTTTTTTTTTTTTTTTTTAGTTCGTAAGTACAGGATTTCCCTAAAAGTTTAGTAAAACTATTGATGTATAACTGAAGACCTTAGGTTCAAGGAAAGTTAAACGATTTGAATAAAATTTACATTTAAGTTAAAACAAATGTTGGGAAAAATTAACTTTTTTTAGTCTAGACGAATTAATCGTATCCCGAAGACAAAAATATTAGCTATGAAATACTTTTGGCTTACGAACCTAAACTGCAACAACTGAATTTTTTGAGCCAGGAAATTGTTGTCATCCTTAAATTAACGTAATTTTTAAAGTCAAGAATACGCGCCGGACTATCAAATATATTGTATAATCATCTGTTAGTACATTTGCAAATTATATGTTTATTTCAGTATTATTGAACAAGTAAACGCTTTTGTATACTGGTTATCGCGTTTGCTTTTAAAATTGAGGCATAATTATAGTAACATATTAAATATTTTACTAAGTAATTTTCCCCCCTTCGGAATAAGAAATGTAGTGAAGTCCAGATGACGGGACAAGTTCAGTCAAATGCCGCTCTCATCAAACTACAAATCAATTCAGGAAGAGTTCAGGACTTTAATTCTCTAAATCCGTTAGGAAATATTCTACCCATTTTCACCACGGCGTGACCCTACCCCATTACTTGTGCCCATCCATCATTTCCACCGGTTAGGCTCTTCCTATCACCGCCAACTCTACCTTCCTCTCTTTTCCTCGACGCAGTGTTTCATTTTGCTAAATCGTCCAGGAGCCAGAGTTGCCAACTTCATCACTTTATTACGAGATCTGGCGATTTCTGAAGACCTCTTGGTAGATAAATTATACAGTTGCTACAAATTAGTAGCAGATCTGGTGATTCAACGAAGAACCAATCAATGTAACTTTACATCACTATTTGGTATATGTTTACTATTTATTTTTATTGAATATGACAATCAAGTATTATAAAATGAGTAACTCGCTAACGATTAATAAGCGTAACCGTGGTATGATACCGATAATGCAGAGAAATACATTTGTTATTTTGTGTTGGTCAGCCAATCCTCAATGTTGCCTTTCATAAGAATATTGGTAACTTATCGTTTTATTGCTTTTGTTTACGAACAAAACATCACGGGAGATAGCCTACATTATGCTGTGTCTAGCGACAATTGTTCTACATGTTCTAATAAAGGTACATTTGTGACGATACGTCGATACCATTTCCACTCTCAATATATTTAACGTCATTTATCTCCTGCTCTGCTAAACCACATTAGTCTACTAACACAAAATAATATAGTTAGTTTAAAAGAATAATAAATGTAAGACTCAATTATATTGTTTCCGATATCTGAGATATAAAAATTACTGTTACACGTATATGTCTGCTTAGTGGAAAAATTTGAAATTATATTAAGGTTAAACTGAGCGAGACTGCGCAAAGGTAGCACACCGCAGTCGCATTCTGAAAGACCCTGATTACAATATCGGCACTGGCTATCCAAATTTCGGTTCTTGGTGTTTTCCCGAAATCGCTCCAGGCGATGGTTCTGTAAGAAAATGTGTCACTTTCCACAGTGAGCTTTTTATAATTTCTTCCAGATTCCAAATTCAACTAGATTTATTTGAAAATGTTTCAAAATAGACTTAGCGAATCACCTTTCTTTTCATTAAGAAAAATTTTCAAGCGTCGACATAAATAAGTACCGGTAAATTTATATTTTGAGGTAAGTTTTATTTGTCACCTTGAAACAACTCCCTGCATCAAGAAATTCCTATAACAGTGAAATAATAGTAATATATTACCACCTTATCACAAAATGCGTGTGTATATATGTATACATATATATATATACTTTTTAATTAAATATACAAAATTGCTCAACTCACACACTCATCAACGCCCAACGCAAACCTTTGAACACAGTTACACAAAATTTTGAGGGTAACTTCCTCCTATGACATAGACACTCTCTAAGATGAGATTTTAACAAATTTGAAAATTAACGTAGTCAATAGAAGTGAATTTTGTTTTCTATTATTTGTCGATTGCGCTAAAATTAGTTGATATATATAGGGGTTATTTCCTTCAAAGTCATGCTAATATTAATGCATTTTATGCGATTTCAGGCTTTTATAAATTTTAAAATAAAGTGGTGAAACGTCGTAAATTGTGTTATCAATTAATCATTGATAATATCACGTAAACAAGTTGAGATATCGAGACCCGATTTGCTTTAGAATGTGTCTTACGTAAGTACTTAGAATTATTTTAAAATTCTACCTGCAAAGAGAGCCAGTCTCCGTAGCATGATCGGTAGCATTATTTTAAACCAGGAGACGTTAATAAACCCTCTATAAAATGAAATTATAAAAATACCTACAAAGAGGTAACGTGTTTTCACATAATCATTCATATCTCTTTAACTAGTTGAATTGCGAGGCATTTTTTACTTAAAAAAACGCTTATTAGGCAATTACCAGTAACGTATTTTTCGAAATTCGACAGTAAAGGAGCTGAAAATACGTAATATGTGCTCTTCAGTCCTATTAAACATCGCCTCATTAACCCTTTTGATAACTGCTTATTCATCTTCACGCCGTCTCTATGCCACGGTTTATGATTCAGTGGCATTGAAGGGACTGATAACAACGGGAATAACTTAGTTTTCAAACTTTTCGACGCAGGCGGTATGAAAAGCATTAATTTCCAGCGAGTAACAACTTGTACGGAATTACTCTTTACGACGCTATCTATAAGAAAAGTGATATTACATTTTTGTGCCAAGGCTAGTATTATTGTTGTTAATTTTTATGATTACTGCCGACAATACGTGGCAACGTTGTTCGACTCTGCTGGTCGGGATGTACTATTACCGAATCCATCGTTAAGTCATGGGTGTCAACTTTAAATAATTATCTCGTAAACAAGTTGATAACTCGTCCCCTGATACGCTTTCAAGCATGAACACTGTAGAAAAGAAATATTTATTGCATGATAACTTTAGACATCAGCAGCTGCTACGATTATTACATGCGGTCAAAGACGCAGCCGAGCAGTTAGTGTTTGTTTTATGATATATTGCCTGTAGTTCGTTACACAATTAATTTATCACATGAAATTAAAAAAAATCCTAGGGTTAGGCAAAATCCGTCCTCGAGTCGAGAATACTAGTCAATTTGGGTGTAACCGTTTCTAATGGTCAAACTGTCAAAGGGACCAACTGCCTAATACATATTTCAAAATAAGTAAATATAAATATTGTATATATACACTGAATTTCTGGTAACTTTTACGAGGCAACGTAGAATGATTTATTGAAGAGATTTTGGTGAGCGCTTACCATGTAGTAGGTCTTGAGGGTTGATGAGAGTTGACATAATATGTGTATTGAGCAGTGCCAGAATAAAGAGGCAGGAAAAACGGGAGATTCCCAAGAAAACTCGCCAGCCAGCGGCATCGTCCAGCATGATTTTCACATTCGGAAATCCGGGTACCGACCCCGCCAGGAGTCGAATCCGGAAAGTCTTTGTAGGAAGTAGCAGTTCTTGTCACTGAGCCAATCATAGACCCTGTAGTAGCTACTAGAGTATACTAGGGTGTAACCGTGTCTAATAATTACCTCGCTGTCCTATAGTCAAATACAATTTCAAACGTGTATGATATTTGAAATAGTTGTGTAATGGAAGTTCATTACTGGTTGTAATTTTGGGAACTTACTCCATTGCAATGCAGATTTCTTTCAGAGAAAACTAAAGCTAATAGGACTGCATAAAAGCAGAGTATGCTGTAGCCACCAGGATTTCAAAAGAGATCCATCCGGTGAATTTCTGGTGACTTTTATGAGGAGACAGTGTAGGAACTCTGTATGAGAGAAGTTGGCAACAGTGCCCAGGATGGTAGTGCTCGGTGTCAGGGGAGCGTGCTCGCTATATCAGACGCAGCAATTCGTCTTCAGTAGCCTCGGCGTGGCTGTAGGTAGCTCACAGACATCTCTCCCAGCTCGCGCTAGTCGACGCTGATGGATCGTCGAGACCAGCCCCGCTGCCGGCCCTCACGGAACAAACTACGTCACATATATTCTCTTTCATGAGCCGATCTGGCCAGGGGCTTACTTGTCCAGTCACGCACAGCCCTGCAAGCTTAAGGGAGAGTGTTAGACAATTTCATTATATTTTCAGTTTTTTTTAGCCATAACATTTATTAAATTGTATTAACAAAATTTTCCCTCCGAAAATGCATAGGATATATTTTTCGTGAACTGCTTGACATAAATAATAATGGGATCTGTCATTAATTTGTCATGCAGTATCATTTAAAAGATAATTAATTATTAACTTTCAAGAACTCTCTTACAATGATTCTGTATGACAAATTAATGAATGATGACTTTAATATTTATTTTAAGCAGTTCACCAGAAATATATACTATGCTTTGTCAAAGAGAAAATTTTGATAATACAGTTTCAATAAATATTACGGCTCGAAACTGAAAAAAAATACAATAAAATTGTCTAGCACTCCCTCTTAATGGTGTTCAACTGAGAGTTGTAAAAATATTTTGTACTTTTATTAAAAAGTTTTAGTTTTACAGACGATACTTGTAACTACAGTTTCCTCTTACGAATCAAATTTAGCTCGCATTGTCTTCTCATTACGGTTCGTCGAATTCAAAATATGAATGACAAGCTGTCATTCCAATTGTGAACTAATTCTCAGTAAAATATCATACCATGGACTACGTAAGCTAATATCGTAATTACTCACAGTTATTTATAGTTATTTTAAAAATGTCTGAATTTGTTACTTTTTCCTGTGGTTTTTAGATAGTTGACAGATTCAAAATATTATGTTGTGTGTTCGTACAGGTTAAGTTACGTAGCCACGACGTTATTTCAACGTGAATTTATTCATTTGTGTAAGTCAATTGGTTTGCACTATTTGCATGGTAGCGTTAACAAGCAAATATTATCTTTGACGTACTATCACTAGAGACATGCAAAACTCGCGTTATTTTCTGACAGCTGACTAGACTCCAAGTGACTATAGGCTCGTTCGACGTCTCACGCTGGTCCATATTGTCGTGACTTGTCGCGGAGAATGCTTACACGGTAGAGAGGCCAATCTCTTTGAAGACGTAACACACGTAAACGACAACACATACAGGTTCGTGGCCAATTGAATAGGAGATTATGCTCTGTTATGTATAGGAAAGTGAAGTTTAGTCTGCTACCAAATGATAACGCGAATTTTGCGTGTCTCTAATTATCACGAGAAATCTACGTGAGTTAAAATTGTTTTGTAAGAAGAAACTTTATCTATTTGCAAGCTCCGCCTACAAAACTAACACTATTTCATGAACATATAAAAATTTTTATTTCATAGCTGGACACGTGCAAAATTTGCGTTATTATTTAGCAGCAGATTAAACATCACTCTCCTATACATAACAGAGCATAATCAGCGATTCAGTTGGCCACGAACTTTTATATTATGTGTTGTCAGTCATGTATGTGTGTTACGTCTTTACAGGGATTGGCCTCTCTACCGCGTAAGCATTCTCCGCGGCAAGTCACGACAATATCGGCCAGCGGGAGACGTCGAACGAGCCTATAGTCACTTGGTGTGTAGTCAGATGCCAGAAAATAACACGAATTTTGCATGTCTCTATTTACACCACTTGAACAACAGCCGAACGGTGATTCAGAGCATTGGCCATAATACATTTTTTCGTAAATAATTTTTGCTTATGAACAAGTGTATTTACCACAGTCCGGTCCCCTACGTGTCTCCAAAGTTTATTTTCACGACCCTGAAAGTGTCAATAATTAGTATTCATGTGATTATTTTTAGGTATGAATATTTTGCTGCAGTGTCTTTTAAACGGCACAGGTATGTAAGTATTACGTCACAAAATGGTAGGGTCACCAACGAAATCCTCATACAGGCGCATTGTCGGCGAGAAGACTGCATGCCAGTTGAGTGACTTGCGCCTGAGGTGTAATGCACGTGCTGTGACGCCCTTACTGCTTCCGCACTTATAGGCACCGAACGTGCAAAATATGTACAACCCTACGTCTAAATTAAGGGCGCTGCTTACTTTGGATTCTTGGCGCCAGCAAAGATTGAGATGAACTTATTAAATCACATTCGGCGAGGCTTAGTACCTGTCGCACCTTAAAATATGTCAACAATGACTTTGTTAATCTTGCTTTTGGATCCTTTGGGCTGCATTTTATGTAGCTGGAAAAATTAAATAAATTATTCTTTTCGTTGATAAAAACTCGAAGACATTATCTCTAGTAATGTTCGTTACACAATTTTACTTGGTTTCTGTAGAACAAAAACCTCTTCTCAATGCAGAAAATGTTTTTGTCCGAAACGAAATTGTTAAAAGCGACTCAGCCGTAGCCATTACAATATTTAACCCCCGAAGCAAAAAGAGGGTTGTTACAAGTTTGACGTGTCTGTGTGTGTGTGTGTGTGTGTGTGTGTGTGTGTGTGTGTGTGTGTCTGTCTGTCTGTGGCATCGTAGCTTCTAAACGAATGGACCGATTTTGATGCGGTTATTTTTGTTTGAAAGCTGACGTGATCAAGGTGGTTCTTAGCTGTGGTTCAAGGAAATGTGTTCAGCCGTTTAAAGATAATGAGCTATTTTATAGTTTTTAACAATTTATTCCAGGAAGTGTTTCTTAGCAACGATGCACTGAATGCAGCTACATAATCATTGTCGTCATTTACATTGTAAACGACGAATGCTAGACATTAGTTTCGTTATCTTTGCCGTTCAGCTAGAGCAGATTTGTCATTAGGATTATTACATTTCTTTCTTTGATTAAGTTCACAAATTGCAACAGCCTGAAAACTTTTTACCCGAGGTAAGGCCACTTAAGCGTTACTCTAGAGTTTCAGTAGGTCGTGAAATACTGGTATTCCTAGAATTTATTGTTTGACGTAAATTACGTACTACATAACTTTCTTTAGATGCCTGCAAAGTCTTAAGAGTGCGTGGTAGATAAATAAACGCTGAAAACATAAGTTTATTTCTACGCATTATTCGAAGCCAATATGGATGAAATTAATACTCAATGAAAATCCTATATAATGGTATTTGCCAACTTTATGAATAAATATTTATCCGGAATTACTCATTCATTACGCGTAATTTCATGCGCTACAGTTCAATGCACGATGTACCGGCGTCAGAGATTATGCTTCAGAAGTTCGTAACTCTGGGAACAATTTGTTAAAAACATTGACTAAAATTACTGTCTAAGATTGCTATAGTTTAATTTTCGCCAATTGACTTCAAGAAACCTACAGTTATATATTAATAATTTTATCATTTACTTATGTACCACGTCCTCTTAAGGCACGTACACACTAAACACATGTTAATACGTGTTACAGAAAAAAGGCGTGATAACTTTTCAATGGGAGTGAGCACGTTGTTGTGATGTGACGTGTTATGATGTGTTGTTACGTAAACTGACGCAGAGCGCGTCATTACACGCTGTAACACGCGTCACAACAAGATCTGGGATCCCAAATGTTCGTCAGACGTGTTATGCATCAGACGTTCGCAGGATACGCCTACCACAGAAAACATTTCTCAAAGCACTTATCAGGCCGTCACAATCCCTGCCCCCCCCCCCCCACAATTACAACCGCAAACGTCTGTCAACAATCCTCTATACTATACATGGATGTGCGTCAAAAAAAAAAAAAAAGAAACTTCCGGTTGACTCAATCCTTCAGGACATGGTCAAAGTTATGAAAGATAATTGTCGTGTGATGTCTCAGTATCTTTCTAATGTTGCTGCACTTATTCAACACAGAAATAATCTCCATGACAAGACAGACCTGTATTTGTTAAGCTTGGTTGGAACTGTCAAACGCCTCACTCGTGAGGAACAAGCTAGAGATAAAATGGAAGTTGGTAATGTTGTATTTCATGCTGAGTTACGTGATATTAAACGTCCCCAATCAAGCTATAGTCCTGAAACACATTGCCCTCCATCACATTCTTCTGCACACGCTAGTTCATGTGACATAGTGCCCCCTTCCCAACATGAAGTTGACCCAAATACATGTCCCAGACCAGAGAACTACATTTCGAATACAGTATGCCTTGGACAGCATTGGATAATTGAATTCAGTGTATAAATTTATGTATTATGTGTATGTATAAACGTTAAATTTTTTCAATAACATAATTTTAGTTTTTCTTACCACAGCGAGTCGTTCGTCAACTGATACGTTCCTTAAGGGCTTGTTCCCGAGTTTTTTTCAGACTGGTGCCAATAACTAAAATATTTGTTAACCAAAAGTTTTGAAAAAATTTGAGTCAATGTGCAATCACACGATGCACAATACTGTGGACGCGTTTTTTTTAAATAATGTACCATTCGGCAGCAAAAAATAATTTCCTTCATTTTTGCTTATTTTCACGACGAAAAACGTGGTACTTTGGGTAATGAAATCTATAAAACCGTTCAGTATAATTCTACAAAAAAATTCAGCTACAAATTATAACATATAAGTGTCAAAACTGTGCAGGGAAATTCTGATATGAGTATTAGGTAGCAATAAAAAAAATATTTTTGAAATCACTGCAAAACTCCGTAACACACTTCCTCAGTTTTGGAGCTACCAAACACAGTAGCTCATGAAACTAATTTCTCGTCATGTGGTAGTACATTAAAAACATCTCCTCGTCGTCCAGAAGTTGTGGCATAAAATGATGAATTTCACCCATTTTTGGCCTTTATGCGTTTATAGGATGCACCCACTCTCTTTTATTTTGTTGAGCTAACATGATGCATACTGCTACTACACACTCTTCCTCTTCATCAAGTTCCTCTATAAGTAGAGCGGTTTCAGCCATTTCAACTACTTTTCACAAAACTGTGCACCCTGTTACGTATCAACACGTTATCTGACAGTACAACACAGCATCAGAACAATGTGAACACTTCGCCGTGTTGTGTCGCGATCTGACGTGATGTGGTACCACGTGTTAACACGAAACTTCAGCGTAGGGTGTACATGTCTTTAGTCAACGCTCATCTCTCCAAACAACGCTGTCAGTCTTGTTGACCTTCTTGACTGCGTAGTTAAGCGTTTCGAGAAGCTTCAGATAACAAAAACTGTTGTCTTTTAGGAGTATAATATTCAGGCTGCGTTAATTTTTGCCTTTAGGCTTCATTTTGATCTTTTTTAGTTTTTCTCCCAATCCCGTGATTAACACATTCTGAAACTTACAAAAATATAATGAGAAATAGTTCAATTAAACTCAACAGTAATTAAATTCTGCAACCGTAAAATAACTCTACACAATATAATATATTTAATAATATATAGTGTATGCGAGTAATTTAAATAGAATGAAATTGATGTAAAATGAAATATTTTAAGCTACCACCGACATAAAAAAATTCTAAAAAATAAAAATAAATAATTAAATAAATTTCTTTCTTAGACTTTTAACTTTATTAAAAGTGCCTATTAATATTTTGATGATAAGTGTCGTCACGTCGAGGGACTTTTATTGAATGAAATATTAAAAGAATACAAGCAAAAAGAATATTGATAGTGATAAAAGTATGGATTATAGACTTACTCTATGTAAGCAACGTTGGCATGTAACAATACAACAACGTCCAATCGTTTAGTCTTCAGTGTGATATATTCTTTGTCAATGTTTTCAGTCTTGATTCATTTACTCTGAAAAATTTGCAAAAAAAAAGACACAACAGTAAAATACATCTACCCTGATGTGTTTGCCCGTTTAGGTCGCCGCAATCTGTAACGCCCCAGCCCCCTTGTCGTCAACCGCGCATCGCGTGCGGCTATCAAGCGAACGCCGCTTATATAATTCGTATAATATTGAAACACTGCATGAACTTAATAGACCTTATAATATGTATGTACAAAACTAGTAGATATTTTCTATATTGTTTATACCTAGGCCTATGTATAACTAACTATACTTTTCCACAAAGCGGTCCCCTGACTTGGCGACGCTCATCATCAAAATATTAATATGTACTTTTAATAAAGTTAAAAGCCAAGACAGAAATTTTATTTACTTTTTACGTTGTAGAGTTTTTTATGTCGGGGGTTACATAAAATTTTTAATTTTACTTTATTAATGTAATGACATTTTTTTGCTCATGTGAGAACTACAAAGAAGACAGCACTCTAAATTGACTGAGTCAGTATTGATGCTGAAATTATTTTAATTTCTTCGTGTTCTAATATTTTATGTATATATACTTCAAAATAATACAGTAAGGTCATAGCCAAATAGCTCATTTTTCGTTATACGTGTTAGGCCCTATGTACGACTTTCTTAAGAGGTATAACATGCTACAAGTGTCGAGCGAACTACTGGAATATTCAATCGTCGATTAAATATAAACCACTCATCTTATTTCAATTAAAATTTTTTTGCCGAACAGTAATTTTTTTAGCGAACGTCTGCTTACATAGCACTTGAAGGTAGCATGTTTTCGAATAAAAACATTTAAAACTCTACTTAGAAAAAAGGGACTGAAAGCACTAAATCCATAAAAATAGAAGACAGTAGTTTTTATAATGTATATAGGACTCTATAATAATCAAAATTAAAAAATATTTGCGTATCGACTTAAAAAATAACTTAACATCCGTAAACCACTCGCGCAGAGGTCTTCTGAGAATAATTTTTTAAAAACCAAATTGTAAATATTTTTGAAATTCGATTATTGTAGAGTTTTGGATATTATTGTACAAAAAATTACATAAGTAATTAAATTTTCCATTTTTATGGATTTTGTGGTTTCAATCACTTATATTTCTAAACACCGTTTAAATTTTTTACTCGAAATCAAAGTATATTACCGCCCTGTGCTACGTCTGTCAGTATATCTACTCGCGAAAAAAAAATCCCATCGAATTATGTTAAGTAGTTCAGATTTTATTGACGACTGAGCATTCCAGTGGTACGCTCGACACCTTATCTTTCCAACCCCTTCAAGCAAAATCAAGAAAGTGTTAATATAATGTAAACTATAATATTATTTACTAATTGCCACTCACGATTTAACAAAAACCAAATGACAACAAGTGACCATATAGTAATATGCGTAATGCTTCTATAAAGGAACCTTGTCAATAATGCATGTTACAATTCAGTTATATTGTGTCATTAACTAATGTATACATGAGAGAACAGAGTCTCTTAAGTAGGTCACACAATGCTACAGTCTGTTGCAGTGAATTGTAGCCAAACAGTTAGCAGCTTTCTGGCATTCCGACTCGCGAAGATTACCTGCGATGGTAAATATGACGATTTAACCTAACTATATGTTTACGTTTTTCCTCAAGAAGGCAAAGTATCGCGATTTCTTTGAACCACATGTTATAATCTACAGTCCTCTGCACACTCTAGCCCAACTAATTCACTTATCGCCTGTTGTTCCAGTGAGTACCAGCTAACGGGCAAATTGTCAGGGCTTGATTATGCACAGGACTGTTCAAATAGCGAAATATTCCTTAAGGTAGAATTTATTCACTTGGACATACTCCATTGCGAAATAAATTACTGTCAAAAGAGAACTAAAAATAAGACAAGAAAACATAAATAAGCAGAGTATGCTTTAGTCATTAGGATACATACACAACATGGTTTTTCCAGTCTCCTCATCAGTCGCACTCGTGCTCTCGAACCCTGTGTGTCTACCTGATGACGGGAACAGATTCCAGTTCCCGAAACGTCGTTACACTCCAATTGCACAGTTCTTTCAAAGATCATTCCTTAAGGTACATTTTTAACGTTTAAGCGCGTGAAAGGGACAATTACTTTGCTGTACTGATACGTTTTACATGAAGACCAAAAATGGAAGTTTACTGATCAAAAAACTCAAAGAATAAATGAATCCCAGGCAGTGTCCACTAAAGGCTGCAATAATACAGCAAGGCAAAGTTTTGGTAGTCAAATTATGAAGTTTTTTGTCTCCTCGATAGCGATGCCTTTAGCGACTGTTACACATAACCCGGAGAGTAATCGCCCTCAGTTTACTTAAAGGAATCATACCGGAAGTGAGTATGGCTAAGAACCGGATATCAAACCTGGGTTCTCCTTCTTGCGAGTTCAGCGTGTCAGCGTTGCGCAAACTTGCATGGTCAATGCAATAGGTAGTTATTTGGTAGTTACTGTATTTTATTGTAATTTCAGATATGTGTTTCTATTTAATTAACTACAACGTATTGCAAAATTACGTCAATATTTAGGAGAAAAAACTCCTCGCATTTAGAGGGACAAAAATATTGTATGAACATCGGCGACAACTGTAATCGTAAACTTCAATTTTGAATGATTCTGGTACGTATACTTTGAGGAACAACCGTCTGAAAAAGCCAATTTTAGTTACGTTTAAGGACTATATTTAGTTTTTCTTTTTACAACATATACAAAATATATTTTAGACTTTTATGTTAAACTATCCCATTTTTGTACAGTTTCAGGTCAAATTAAGTTACAAAATTTTTTGGTTCAATTTTTTTTTTGTATATATTATTTTGGTGAACAGCAGAATTACTGGCCGAGATAACGCGGGCAAATCAGGAAAGGGGATAATGCTTTCAGGTGCGTAGTTTATTGAAAGTCAATTTCACAAAGTAGTCTGGTGTGTGTCTTCTTTTAGTAGATGAATATTGTGGACGCATGTTTACTGGTCTCTTAAAACTCAGACGATAGCCGAAAACGTAGAAAATTATTGCGCATTGGTTTTACCTTGCTTTGTAATCTTTCGAGACGAACTACGTATTGATTTTAGGTAATTTATAAATTCAATGGAAACGTTGTAAATAAACTAATTATTTATAATTATGCAGTGTTTCATGTCGACGAATCCAGATATCGTAGTACGTAAAAGTTATATCAATGTTAAAGAACGATTTTACGATATCGGTTCCTGTTGTGTTTAAAAAAATAACTTTCGATAAAAGCTTCGACCCAAGACTTTATTAGCCATTAGTATACTTTTAATTTTGTTACTGCTAAAGTCGGTTTAAAGGTAGCATTTTCCAGTTTAAAACGAATAGCCTTATGTGTAAAAAGGCACGAACCTCGGCAGGTAGAAAACAATTGAATCGGGAATTTGCAAAAAGGGACCAAGTCCACTTTTTGAGCAAATTCAGGTCATACGAGATTTCGACTCTACAAAGCATTCTCTTGGCGGTCACCAGCAAGAGAAACCCAGTCCTATACAAGAAATACGTTAAACGGACTAGTCCATGTATATAGCGCATTATTTTGTTTATGGCTTACATGATTGCAGTTGAATAACAATTTTCAATGTGGCTTAGTAGTTTTTTTCACTAGCATATACTAAGGTTCCAATAATCTACAACAAATACATTATGCTATGTCTGATAGTGTAATACATCACACTGCTTTATGGGTAAAAGGAACTGGGTGGTGTTGTGTTTGCAAAATATGTTTCTATGTATCATATTATTAGTTTCTCACTAGAATATACCAACATTGCACTAATATACATTGAAGGCATTATATTTTATGTGTCATTGTTAGAAAAAACGCTACTTATTTTTTAAAATGTATCCAAACCAATAATAATATTAATTGATAAAAAATAAAACATAAGTTCGTGCCTATGTCAGTAATGTTTCATATTATTCCACACAAACTATACTTTCGAGTTATCCATTATTGATGACCTGTTTCACTCCCAGATCCACTACAGTAATGGTTTTGTTGTTTCCCAGCAATCTTCTCACTTGGACTTGGTGTCTTTTGCAAATTCCTGATTCAATTGCACCGTGCAGAATACGGTGACTACGCGCCAGTCAGCCAGATTGGCGGGTGGGGCTGACACCGTGGCAACGAAGCCACCGTGGCTTCTACTGGAACACAAACACGCTCACACAGACACTTCCTGTGCGTGATCACTCCACACTCCCCCCGACCTGCCGTCCAATCAGCGTTGATTCTCCGCTGCCGGGTCATGTAGGTCATGGACGTGACTGCACGAAAGGCTGCTACCACGTTCGACTGGGAACATCGATAATTCACGGGGTCGACTCAGGTCTCTTTTACTAGGCGAACCTGCCTTCTCGTACCTACTCGAATTTTGGCAAAGCCATCTAATGCCGCACTCACATTGTGGTTTCACTAACGCCGATATGAAATACGCACCCCATTAAGGACTATGGAAAGCTACGATGTCGACCGGACGACTGTAATGTTTAATCGTCAATAAAATCTCAACTACTCATCAAAACTATATGAGTATTTTTGCCGAAATTGTATTATATCAGCGGATGTTTATTTATATAGCACCATGCGATAGTATGCTTTACTTTCGAGTACAAAATTAAAACCTGTTGTTAGAAAAATATAGGACTTGAAACCACAAAATGTACAAAATTGGAAATCCACAATTGTTTAAATTTTTTATACGATAATATCTAGGCCTATATAAAAACCGAATTTCAGAAATACTCGCTTTTTTAATTGAAAACAATTTTACTTTCAGAAAATCTCTGCGTGAGAGTTTTACGGAAGTTAAAATTATTTTCATACGAAAATGCGAGTATTTCCGAAATTCTGTTATTATAGAGGCCTAGATAAAGAGCATGGGCTAGAGTTTCTTCGCATTTAACGACAATTATTTTTTAAAACATAAATAGGAGCCGATATCGTGAAATCGCTACGTACCTTTGTTATGACTGATTTAAACTGCATATTCTAAATTTGCCGAGTCAGAAGACTGCAAAATAGTTGCTAATAAGTTAACTAACGAAATTTCTTTTTAATTTATAAATTATCTACACTCGTCATACAGTTTGTCTCGAAAAATTACATTGCATAGTAAAACCAATTTGCAAAAAAGTTACGAAGCAATTTTACGATATTGACTCTCGTATGGACTTAAAAAAATAATTCTCTCGAAAGCCGAGAAACTCGGGCCCAAACCCTTAATGTATTATTAATTTTAAAAATTACAGTTTTCCATATTTGTACAGTTTGTGGTTTCAAGCCCTTATTTTTCTGAATAGAATTTTTAATTTTATGCTAGAAAGTAAAGCATACTGCCGCATAGTGCAATACAAATGAACGTCCGCTGATAAAATATATTTTCGGCAAAGAAATCTCATAGAATTTCGATGACTAGTTCAGAATTCATTGGCGGCCGCGGCGGTCGAATGGTCAAGCCATTCGCCTCCCACCAAGGCGATACGGGTTCGATTCCCGGCGTGGAAATCGTGCCGGACAACGCCGTTTGTCGGCGGGTTTTCTCGGGGATCTCCCGTTTCCCTCGCCCCTTTATTCCGGTGCTGCTCCATACTCATCTCATGTCACCCCCCCCCCACCAGCGCTAAAGACCTCGATGTTAAGCGCTGACCAAAAATCTCTCACTCTCGCTCAGAGTTTATTGATGATTAAGTACTCCAGTCGTCGCTCGACATCGTACCTTTCCATACCACTTAAAGCATAATTCCAGTTACCATATCAGATCGTTTTATTTTTCTTTTTAAAAAATACTCTCAGCACAAAAATATGGAATTTGTGATTATCTTACTAATTCAATTTACCTTTCGTTACAGTACAGTACAAGACATAGCAGTTAAGAAAGTTAGAAGAAATTTGGACTAGCACTTAGCATCTGAGTCATAGCGAAGGTGAGGGACGACATAACGTGAGCAGCGCCTCAATTATGGAGCGGGGGAAGCGGAAGATCATCCGGCGTAATTCCACGTGCGAAAATCCGAGGACTGTTTTGCCGTTCCACCCTCCTTGTATCAGCTCCTGCTTTTTTACTGATTTGTATTCTGCAGTAAGAATATATGTATAACGTTTTATATACTTAATAACATCATTCACAATTTAGTGAACAAAAAAAATTAGCTAACACTATTCAGAATTTAATGCATCTGCATTTTAGCATGACGTATTAAAAAATATGAACCTTAAATAGATATAGCTGAACTTAACGAAATAATATTAGTTCACGAAAAAAAATTATTTTGTTCCCAGTCTCAAATATTTTGTTGGTATTCGCCCAACTAAATATTTTTTTTCTGCTTAACACTAACATACAGTGCCCCCTATATGTATTCTGTGTTTAGTGTTTACCACAAAATAATTTGCTAAGATTAAGCTGGTACAAAGTTTTTCTTTCAGAGTAACTTTTAACATTTATGGCTTTCATCAGTCAGTACAAATATAAAAAATACTATATAGTATGATCCGGAAAAATAATAAAAGTGGGAATAAGATAAACTATAAATGTAACACACTAAAATAATTAAATTTAATATATTAACCTAAAAATCTTTATGAATTGCGAGGTAATGCATACCATTGTTTAAATAAGACACCATTTTCTATACTAAACAGAGACACAGGTATAAAGTTGTAACGAGTTGAACTGGTATGTCTACCATCGTACTTGCAGCAGCAGGCAGTAAGATAAAGCGTCCAGTGCTTCTCGATTTATGTTTACTGGCCACTAGATTCATTTTAAACTTAAGCTGCATATTTTCGATTAAATTTTGTTGGTGCTACAGACATGGGGCACAAAACACTCCGTCCAATGACGGTTTTAATAAATGTTACATCTTGGCATGCTTGGATAAAACCATCCCTTGGGTGCTGGTCTTCGTAGTGTAGTTGTTTAGGCACCGGTCTACGGTGCGAGAGGTCCTAGGTTCTAATAGAAGCTGTTTTAATGTCCTTTCACCTCACTTCACCCTCATCGGCTCTTAATACCTCATTGTTAAAGTGTCGTAAAACACTCTCACATCACCATCCCTTGGTCCAAATTAGAATAAAATATATTGGAAGGTCTATGAAAAACCTTACAAATAATATATAAAAACTACTATAAATAACATAATGCAAGAGGTACTTCTGACAGGCAAAGTTCCTAATACTCATAAATAATCTTTAAACGGTTTTTAACACAGCACTATTCAGGATATTTAGAAATGGTCTCGTATTTAAATCACTGAAAAGTTGGGAAAGCTAAATTGCTACAGCTAGCAAGTAACACAGTAAAAATATTTTTTAATTAAAACTGAAGAGCTTTTAAAAATTCTTGTCTGCAAATGTATTTATTTAGAGTTGCTCTTGTTTAGAAGAATCGATAAAAATCTTTGGCTTGCTTGTAGATTGTAATAAACGCATTGTATTACGGTTCCTGGCTTAAATTTGTGAGTTGTGTAACAAGATATTTACCTCGATTTATCTCTCTGCATACGAACCACAGACGATAACATAACGAAATGAATTAATATTTACTCGTAGGAAAAGAAATTAAAGACATTTTAAAATCAAAAGACAACGAGTTCCACAAGTTACAACATTTTAAAGACTACTCAAAATATTCCTCTTGCTTTTCTTCTCTACGAACGCACTTTATTCTACCAACAAATAATATAGTGACATCATTTGTACACAGAATTGGTTGCTGGTTGCAAAAAAAAATCGTTCAGGCAATTTTGAGGGCAAGTTGACTTTTTAATTAGTTTAATTTTATGTAAGCGCATACCCACAGAAAAAAATCGTAGCACCTTCCCTGCTAAACAATTCATGGTGACACCACAAAAAAAATTGTTGCCACCACTAAAATATTGCGGACATAAATAATTATTTTGTGTTTACAACAGTATAACTTTGCAGGAAATATTTACTACAAAATTTTTCAATAAGTTTTAAATAAATTCCCTAAGAGAACTCTTGAATTTTCAGGAAACATACATAAGGCGTGTTCAAAAATTCATGAGCTGGAGTAAGGTCTGATATATCAGTCGTGTGACCAGTTTGTGTGGATCACCAGGATCTTTCTGAACACCTGTTATGTTGTTGAGTTTTAAGGTACTGGGGATAAACAGGAACATACATCAATTTTTGTCTCTTAAATAATCTGCTAAATGCGGTGCTTCGGCACATTGTTTATACACTACGTAAATATTATTTGTAATTACACATACTGTAATATTCGTTTCGTGCGTGTTTCTTCGATGTGTTAAACACGGTACACTCAGTTTGATTTCATTGAGGTTTTATGTCTGCTGTTATTTTTCAATTATTTCTTGCACCAAATAGTGGTTTCCTTCAGCTATCCGACGCTTACGCTGTTCGAGAGTAGGGTAAAGTTGATGGAGAAGCGGTCAGGGAACATTCTATAACCGGTACACTTCACTCGGGTTAGGTTTCGGAAAAGCCAATTAAAACTTTTCAGTTACCTACCCTACCTTCGAGTCCTTTCAAATACGCTTATTAAAGAAAACATAGTTGTGTTGTATCAAATCAGGGGTAAAAATCAGACATAAAGCAAGGTTTTAAACAGATTTATTTTGCTGGCTCCTATACCACTTTTATTTAAATAGGCGTGACATATTTTTTGAAACTAAGAAGCGTTGCTTATTATGTTTTTTTATCTTGTACAAAAAATTTTCACGTAAAGCCACACGTGACATACTACTATTTTGCTATAACAACGCTCACACATGAGCCGATGATTTTTAATTTTTTAATTCTTCTTTCCATATATTATTTGAACAACCCAAACTCCTTTACTTTAGTAACATCTGACTACATATCACTGAAACAATTCGAATATTACTTCCTTTGACAGTAAAAGAATCACTGACCTTGACGTATTATTATAGCCTGCCATAACTGTCAAAGTATTGGTTCTCAGGCAATTTCACAAGTGGCCAAAATCGGAGTGTTTGAAACAAAATCAGTCACTGACGGAGGCAATACAAATTTCCGAATAAATGTTACACCATACCTAAAGAAAGCTAATTGTTTCACATAAATACGAAATATGTTTCCGTTGTTTTTGTTGGTTTCTAATATCTGTATTTGATGCAGTCACTTCGTTTGGACCAATAACATTACAGGTACAGAAGCGACATGGATGGATCAAATATCACACGGAGTTGTCGATTACAGCGCTGCTTATCAGATAGTATGCAGTTCAGTACTTAAAACACTGTATATAACGTACGGTACAATATTTTAAAGCATTACAGATAAAACTTTTATGGTGCAGTGGTTAAGTGCTCCGTAGATAAGATAATATTCAATGTGATAGCTAAACGATATGCAGATCAGACAACATAGCGTTTAAGCTTAAACCACTAAATATCAGAAAATATACACTGCGATATTTTAAAGGTCAGAAGATAAGGTAATATAGTGCGAAAGTTTTAAGCACTACATAACGGACAGTAAATTTGCGATTGTTATAAAAATTGCAAATAAGATAATATGTGTGCGACAGTTTAAAGCACTGTAGATCAAATAGTAAACAGTTCGATGATTAACAGTACTCAGATGAAGTAAGATAAGGTAAGAAGATTAATAGTGCTGCAGATAAGATAATATATGGAGTGATAATTTAAAGCACTGTAGTTAAGATAGTACACAGTGCGATAGTTTAAAACACTGCAGGTAAGAAGTTTATAAAGCGATAGCTTAAACCACAGCAAATCAGATAGTATAAAGAGCGATCATTTTAAACACTGCAGATTTTAATAATATAAAGTACGATTGTTTAAAATACTGCAGACCAGATAGTATACGGCAATGATTAAAAGCACTGCAGATGTGATCATTTACAGGACAACATTTTAAAGCATTGTAGGTAATATAATATACAGTAAAATCGATTATATCACTGTAGATAAGATAATATACGGTGATATAGTTTAAAGTTCTGCATTATAGTTACTATACGGAGTAATAGTTAAAATAACTGCAGATCAGATAGTAAACGGTGCGATAGTTAAAATAACGGAAGATCATATTATGGTGTCATTGTTAAAAGCACTGTAGATGTAATGTTTTACAAAATGCATGCATAGCAAATAACAATTCTCGAAATATGCGTGCCATCCTCTTGTAGCATTTTTTCCCCTCGGGAAACAAATGTCTCAATCTTGAACTCAGTGCCCTGTAGCTACCTTGATTAGCCACGTTTGCCTCGCATTATTTTCTTTCGAGGAAAAATATTTTTTTATACAACTCCAGGAATTTTCCACCCCGATGACCTGCTCCGAGGCCGCCATCATCGCAAACTTGTGGCTCGGCTTGACGTCTCGGAGTGGCTTAATCTTCTCGGTGAAGCTAATTATCTCGGCGGGATGTTGGTGGCCTGACGGACGAGTCTGAGGGCGACGCTACGGTTACGGCGATGGCTCGTGCGAAGAGGGAGGTTGGGGGTGGATGGGGGGTGAACTGCGTGGTGGATGCAAAACACCCCCTGCTAGGGGAGGATGGTGTCTGGGTGAGGCGCTACCAAGTTAACAACTTTCTGCGAGCCGCCTGCCGGTTAGGCAACTTTGTTCATTACTACTTTCTAGATGACGAGGGACAGGGCAGGGGAAATTTCTTCGGTTATAATTATCCACATCCCGTACTGAATTGTTTAGAAACAACAACATATGGAAAATGAATATAAGTTTCGAAAGTTTGATAGATGAACAAGAAAATATACACGGACTAATATAAGTTGAAAAACCTGGAGTTTGTGTAGACTGTTCTTTCGTACAAGCATATTTAATAAAACAGTATTTACGAATATACATGTATTAAAATTGTACTTACAGTATAATTAAATAAACTAAATTGTTAGTTCTAGAAAAGAATTTCGCGTAATAGTTGGCATAACATTTTCTAAATGTTTTAATCATTACTCAATTTTTGGAGGACATCCTAAATAACTTCAAGGTATGGGTAAAACAACTATTGCTTCATATATACTTTAACTTTTCACAAAGACAAGAGTAGGGAGTCGTTAAACATTAATTGGCAGCAACGACAAAATTAATAATAATTATAATAAAATAAGTAAACGTTTTTTTTAACTGTCGCTTTTCGAGCTACCTTTTCTAAATACGAAATAAAGTTATTTGAAATCTTAGAATAATCTGCTTCTTTGCAAACAGTTTCAATAGTTTAGTTTCTGAACACTTGTAATCATCTGACGTGAAGTGTTCTTGTGTCGAGTTCGCTTCATGCAACATGGTAATTATTACGTGTTGCTTCCATGGTGATGTAATCCATCAGTCATTAATCAAAGTAGCGGAAACTTCAACCAAACATGTCATCCCCAAGGATGCTGATTCTGTGCCTTATAGAGTACCGCTCATTATGTCACTTCATTTGTAACGGTTTTGTAATAACATACACGGTAACTGTAGTGCTAGGTATAAAACTCATACCATCGTACGGTCTGATTGTCATAACAAATGACCTCAAGTTACCCTAGAAAAAGTTCTAAATAACAATGGATATTATTAATTATTGCAAAGTATAGAACCCTTTAATACAATGCACCTTGTAAAGATAGCAAATGTTGAGCATTGTTACTGTAGAATTCTGGCAACCAGCGTTGCCAATCTTTGTGTAACTACATAAAATATGTGTAAATCTTGCGTGTGTGTAATGTTTGTGTAGTGATGCATTTATTTAATTTTTTGTGTTTTTTAGAAGTCTCGCCCAATTGAAGAACATTTCTGTCAGGAGTTTAAATTTATCTCATTTATCTTCATATCGAAAAAAAAATGTTTTAGTTCTTTCTTTTAGGTTGGTTATATGTGAAATAATTACGCTGTATTATAATAAGTGACTTTTTTAATATTCAACAAATTACAACATTTGATGTTACGGATTGCTACTTCGATAATGCAATTTTTACATAAATTTATTAAAATAAAGTGACTTAAAATCATTCTTGGCTAAAGAAGGCATTTGTATTACTTATGATATACATTTCTGGCGGTGAAGATATGTGTATTTTTGTATATTTTACGCTTCAGCGTGATTGCAATCCTAATGGTCAGTTCTGGAATCATTGCTGGCAACACCAGTATACATATGACTGATACCTAAGATTTTATATGAACTCTACTTTTCACTCACGGGGAAATTTTTTTTTACCAAAACTACTGTCATATAAATAGGTATCATAGCTTTACAAATAACGTTTTACCGTGTATAAATATTCACTGCAGCCTCCATGATAGTCGTAGAACCAATTGAAACTGAAAATTAAAATAGCGTAGTGATTAGGTTTGTATTTTCAAGCGGTTGTATGTACAAGATTTAATTCAGCAAGTAAAATATTTTTCTATGTACGACTTAGCCAATTTTTATTATTATTATTTTTTTTACAAAATATTTCGCTGGTAACAGAATATGTGGTAACGCTACAACATTAAAGCAAAAAATGCAATCATTACGTGAATATCACAGCAATGTTTCCTCACTTCTATGTTTTCCCATGATGTGCTAGATGCAACGGATGAATAAGTGTTTAAGACATAGTTTTACTGGATACTAGTAGTTCGTTTCTTGTAGCAAGAGCAAAAAAGTGTACCACGTGTCATAGGGCCCGGAAAATTTCGCCGATTCATTCACCTGTAGGCTAGAATCCATTGTCCTATGCAAATTCAAGTCCCGTCTATTCGTTCATTGTCTGTTGTTCCACTGAGTAGCAGCTAGTGTACATATGGTCGGGGATTGACTGTGTATAGGATATTTGATTGTAACACGCAGGTCATTGAATCCGCGAATTTTTCCGGGCTATCGTCATAGCGCATACAAAGCTGTGCACAATCACTGCCAATCTCTGCTTCCATCGTACCACGTTCACAGTTCAGCACTACTGAACACACAATATTATTTAGTTACGTCTATACGTATTTTTGCATGCTAGTTAAATTTTTTTTTTTTAATTCTTACCGTACCCTCAATTACTTTCTGTTTATGGATATAATATATATATATATATATATATATATAATTGCAGTTCCTATTCCCAATAATTACTAACAAATAAGAAACATTTGAACCTGTAAGAACAAAATGTAGACGCAAAATTTGATGCCAACAAGACCGCAGAACAGAAGTAACATGTTAAGTTTGCTTTATTATTTAGGAACGGACCAGAATTCGTTGACCAATACAACCTTTAAAGCAATCTGAGAAGCCACTGGCCACCATACCCTATATAATGCCGTTTACATGTATACCTGCTTTACAAGCTACTGGTTACTTTATCATATCATTTTAGTTACTGGTTTAAAGCGATCCCCGCTGCAAGCCGTGAAAATGGAGATGTTGAGGAAGCGAACAACAGATTCCTTCCTGTCTATAGCCTGCAGGTATAAAACAACGCACGATTGGACTTTTTATTGTAATCGGTCAATATTTACTGGTTTCAGTTAAGAGTGTAAAATTTGGCCAACACTTATTTTACAAGTAGGGGATTACTGCGAAAGTTTCCAATAAATGAAGGTCTTAATTCCATATTTATATTGCTTTTGAATTAGTTAATTTTTAAGCATACAACCAAGATTCATATCGTAAAACATTCCCTTCATTTTATTTAAACAAGCTTTTGCTATACTGACAACGTTGATTAAACAATAAAAATGTCTTTAGTTAATAATATATGTATCCTTTAATCACCTGATCAGTAGAGACATGAACTTTTCGCGAAAAGAATTTTGCCCCACTTTGTTCCAGTACCTTATGTGCACGTCTGCAGTTCTGCTTCATAGATATTGGCAGCGTTCCTTTGAACTGTGACGTTTCTCATTTGACTGTACCAATCACAATAAGGTTACTGTAACACCACACGTCTGTGATTTGCGTGTAAAACCCCACGACACACGAATATCAAAACATCCAATCTCTGACCGTGAAGCAAGTCTGCAGACGTGCACACAAGTCACTGACACAAAGTGAGGCAAATTTCTTTTCGCGAAAAGTTC
>PNEQ01034702.1:29365-61950 GCA_003012365.1 Medauroidea extradentata | reverse complement strand
TACTTGAGAGTACACATACTTCTAACGGAAAAAAATTAGGTCATCTAGTTTTCCCGTAATGTCACTTCAAAGTCAAAATTTGCATATTTTTACTTCATACAAAACTTGAAAACCAGTTAACATAATGAAATGGAAAAAATCACGTCAAAACTACGTGTTACTGTCTATGGCTTGTAGCATATAGAACCCGTTACAAAAATATTTATGTTAAATAAAAAATTTCAAAATTTGAAATTTTTTTTTTTGGTACTTTTAGAAATTTATTTTAAACACAAAAAAATTTTACAATGGGTTTGTATATGCTTCAAGCCGTAGACGGTGACGTGTAGTTTTGATGAGATTTTTTCCATTTAATTATATTTACTGGTTTTCAAGTTTTGTATGAAGTAAAAATATGCAAATTTTGACTTTGAAGTGACATTACGGGAAAACTGGCTGAGCTAATTTTTTTTCGTTAGACGTTAATGTACTCTTAGGTAATGCCTACAAAACTAACACTATTTCATACAAATATAAAATTATGATTTTTCCCCACTTGAACGCCCTTAAGGGGCCTCCCTAGATAGGCTGCGTTTGTGTGTGTGTGTGTGTGTGTGTGTGAGGCAGGAGTGGTAAGGTTGCAGTTGACTGTCGTATGTATTACATTATCGCCTCTCCACGGAAGCCACTCAGCTGGCGTGCAATGCTTCACTATTATTCCTTTTCCTATGGGACTTTAAGCGGTGGCCATGACATTATTTTATTTATGGAGAGCATAGTTTAAAGTCTAAAGCTTGTTTCTATGGTTGTGTTTTTCGAATACGGTGGTTATTTTTCCAGGCACGGCAGTCTCGGAAAGCCATTTTCGGCCATTCTGAGGGGCCCGAAAATGATGTTTCTAATAAACTTGCCGAGTTTTACAACTATAGCGACATAGTTTGAAGTGAATGTTCTTTTCGTAAATATACAAATATAATGCGCGTTAAATAGTTTCGTCAAAAAAAGAATAGCCGTAACTCACTGCAACACATTTGTAACGCAGGTAGGGAGACTGAGTTCTACACTTGAGATCTACACTTTTATAAAGTTAATACAGAAAAACTACAAAACAAAATATCCTTAATAATTATATTTGCGAACTTTACTAGCAACATTTATCCAGAATGATGCATTTCAAGCATTTGTTAAGCGTGATCTCTTGCGTCGCAAATGTATGAGATTTCGGCTTCAGAGATCGTTCGTCAGAAATACGTTACTCGAGGGAAATGTTTGCTCAGAAAGTTGGCAAACACTATAGCTTGGAAAGATCCTTTAGCAATTGACGTACACGGCATCGAGATGATTAAAAAGTCAGTGGTGGCGTATATGTTGCTCTAACACGTACTGAGTCACATAGAATATAATTTAACATGTAAAACCCTCTCTGAGGTAGGCGGCGTCTTTTAATATGTATATGTACTTTATTTTTCACTGCTGTGTTGATCCCATTTGCAATATCGCAACGTAAATGTGTGAATGTGTTGACCTTTGGAAAGGTATGCAAGTCCTAAAATATTTACTTAAAAAATTATATCAATTCATGTTTAACATCAAAATCTTATACGTCATATTATTTTCTAAAATGAGCTGTTTGTAAACTTGACAATAACACTAACTAATATTTTTCCCTTGAAATATTTCTAAGTTTTCCAGCTGTTTACTATCGGGAGAAGTACAGGTGCGGTATCTGTAGTTACTTTGGTAAACATCGACGTGTAAGACGAAGGGAAGACTAATGGGTTTACACAATTAAAAACTTAGGCGTTAAGACTTAAGCAGTAGAACTTTAAAATTTTATCCATCACACTGATTCAAACCTAAGCATACACAATTGAACTGTTACTGCTTATAAGTCAGACAGTAGGAATCATGAGTTTAGCCAATCACAGAAAAGATAGATACTCTCACGAATTCATTCGTACTCCATCCGATAACCGCCATTTTGATTTAACCTATAGAATACATACAAGGCGGGATACTAATTTTTTATGGCAAAAATATGTCATTTGACACGTAATTTAAGTTTTTAACTGGCAATACTAGCGGAGCGTGATTTGAAATGACTCGCCATTGTTACGGGTATTGCCTCAAAATTTATATATATATATATTTATTTATTTTATTTTTTTTACCATAGCCTTCAGTATAGTCAGTACAGCCAAAACTACAATATTCAAAAGTTGTTCCTATTGGCCGTAACTTACTTAAGCAATAACCTCACTATTGTATAGGTGCAATTTTTGCTACTCTACTGCTTACTTATTGAGTCTTCTTCTTACTGCTTAAGATTTTAATTGTATAAACCCCTTAAGATTACAATGGTTGGCATTGTGGCCGCCATGCTGTTAGCAGTATCGCCAACATTTCGAGTACTTCAGTTAAATTTTCCCTGTTCTCTCTCAGGTCACTCTTACAGTACGTTTATACCGTCGCTCGAAAGTCTACTTTGTGAAACCCAACTTTTAAAACCAAGGTTAGGGTAAAGCGAAAATGGAGTTTGTGAAACCTGTGTAGTTACCTCGAAATGCAGGGAAAATAGCACGAATCAACACATTACAGGATTTATTTTAAACTTTGAGTGTTTGTACGGAAGGGAATGGGAATAATAGAGATGACTTAAAAATATTAATTAGTCCCTTTAAGGAATCCTTCCATTATTTTATTGACGTATTCAGCAGTTAATATTCACTAATATTCGTTAAAAACTTAAGTATAAGTCATATTTCAATAGTTCAAAAAATTCCCTTCTACCTTTAGGAATTAACTATATTTTCAAGATACGTAAATTAGCATAATAATCCGTGTGAAATGGATTAGGAAAAAATCTCTTCAACTAGAAATAAAGCTACCCGCGCATTTTACAGTTGAATACATTATACAAAGAAAGGAAGCAGTGCAATACCCACGAAGATGCTCTCTCTTTTTGCGCAAGAGGCTTGCCAACTTTTATCAGACGACTGCGTTGAGAAACGAGAACAAAAGAACATCTCGCGGCAGTGTCAGTAACACCGCCAAGTATCACGAAGCAGACATTGTTGTAGTTGTACTCTATCAAACAGAAGGAAACCCCGAGCTGCCAACCTGGAAAACAAACTGTCATATCGCTTACCATTCCCGCCTTATTTCCACTGCAAATTGAAATTTACTGGTAAGGCAGGAACGTCGATCATAAAGTGCGTCTACTCAGGAGAAAACTGGTCGTGTCACTTGTTCTTAGCACCTTCTAACCTTCTGTTTCTTGCACCTTGGCCGACTTCTGTCCCTGAAGCATGCGTGTGCGTAAGGCACTACAGGCAGTTCGGAATAAAGTGAACACTCATAAAAGCCCTGCCAAAGTCCTATTTTTCATCCTATTCGAATCTTTCCGCGCGTAACGGCTAACGACGGAAAACGTCTAAAACTCTCTGGCAACGACACCTGTCGTTTGCGCGTGTAAGATAAATTATGTAGTCAGTATGAATTTATATAATTTGATAAAACAAAATTATTACTTATATAAAATACAATTATGTCGATTTCGCTGGCATTTGTTTAAGTATATTTGTATTTGAATAGGAAAATTATGTAAAAAAAAATAGTTTGTAAATTTACCGGACGTGCGTATAGGAGCGCTAAGAAAGTAGGTATGGTGGAATTGATGCACAGACACCCATGGTAATACTCCTAAAACTAATTATAATATAGTCAAATGAATGATTAAGTTACCAGACTTGTATTATAACATTTGTAAAAGATTGCACGTTTACAAAACGGAAGTATGGTAACTGTCCCATACTGCGGCTGGGATAATAACTTCCTAAAAATTTGAGGAAGTTTTTTTTACAGAATACATGGAGCCATATTGCGTAATTTCGCTGCCAACAATACAAGCAGTTAGGCAACTATTGTTAATGTTGAATTATATGCAGTAACGGCTAGTGATATATTTCAAAGGTTTAAAGCGCGGTTCATCTCAGTTTTCAACGTCTTTTTTATTTTTATATCTGTACCAGATATTTGTTCTTATTTTAGACATAAATTGTGACTAACTCTTCCTCTTCGAAACTTGTTGTATCTCTCATAGTTTTCGCGTAATGAGTCGTAAACGTCAAAATTTGCACTTTACGGTTTTACGTGCGCCACTAAAACCAACTGACTTACCAAACCGAAAAAATTCACAGAGTATAACAATGTTGTAGTCTATGAAATGACACATATAAAAACAAAAAATAAAATAATTTTGCATTTAATAAAAATGCAGAATTTTGAAACAAAAATTTGAAAACTTAATTTTTTTAAATACAAAAATGTATTTATTTTGGTTTTTATTTATGTAAAATCTTTAAGACTACAACGTTATTATACACTGTGAATTTTTTCGGTTTGGTATGTCAGTTGGTTTTAGTGGCGTACATAAAATCGTAAAGTGCAAATTTTGACGTTTACGACTCATTACGCGAAAACTATGAGAGATAGAGGAAGATTTAGTCACAATATATATATATATATATATATATATATATATATATATATATATATAAAATAAGAAAAATAATATCTGGTACAAATATAAAAATAAAAAAAGACGTTGAAAATTGAGGTGAACCGCGCCCTTAATTATTAGTGCTCACTTTATCCCGAACGACCTATATAAAGAGTGGGTATGCTCGTCCGCCATTCTTGATCGGTCCGCAGCTTGCCCCAGGCGAATGCATGCTTCGAGCGGGTAGGAAACGTCCAAACTAAACTCGTCATTAATCGAAAACCACACAGTCAATTCACGTCAAATGTTTTTATAATATAAGTAGAGAACCGGAAAATTCGCGCTTTCATTTGGGCACAAGCTAGGATGCCAACAACTGTAAGTGGTTATCACTTTCGCAATTGGCCTTTGACATATTTGACACTTCCTGGAAGTATCTGAGCCAATAATAACAATGTAACTAATACAGACATGTATCACTTTAACAGTAAGCAGCTAATGAGCATCTGCAGTCAGCTTCGGTACACAAATATTCTTGCAGACTAGCCTACAGGTCAGTGATCCCGCGAATTTTTCCCGTCTCTAAATATAAGTAGCCTATAGACTGGCCTGTCGATTATGGTACCGGTCAAGGTTCCTTACGTAAATAATTAAATTGTTTAAAAAATACTTAAGCGATATCCTGAGTACTGTAATGTAAGGAAATGCAGGGCAAAATGTATTCGCTTCCTACATTTTGCCCTGCACTTTTCTGTGAACAGTGAACAAGACGTTGTTTAAATATTTTTTTAAACAATTAAATTTCTTACGCAAGGAAAATTAATGGGTACCATCATTAGCAGGATAGTCTATAACTATATTGTAATAATTTTTAAGACGTTTGAATAAATTATTTTCAAGTTATTACGAGTTTAATTTGAACGTTTCTTGGGCTAGCTACAG
Source organism: Medauroidea extradentata (assembly GCA_003012365.1). Classification (NCBI taxonomy): domain Eukaryota; kingdom Metazoa; phylum Arthropoda; class Insecta; order Phasmatodea; family Phasmatidae; genus Medauroidea; species Medauroidea extradentata. Next base: position 56,528 of record PNEQ01034702.1, on the reverse strand, counting down.
ACCAGACAGAAAAAAAAGGGCGGACGAGTATACCTAGCGTTTATATGGCCATAATGTGTGTGTAGAAAATACTCTTGGTAACTTTTTTCTTTCGCCTGCATTATATTCTTCCACAACTTGTTGACAGTGCAGGTAATAAACACAATGCTCACTCTCCTAAAAAACTAATCGTTTGCTGCCAAAATAAACTACACCTATATTCTTTGATTTTTGTTTTCGACAAAAATATTTTTTTAAACCTCGATATTTACCATTAATAAACTATGCGGAAATATTTTTTTAAAGTTAAACAAATATGGTGATGAACGTCTGCATGCAGAATTTAGTTGTAGTTTAAAAAAATTAAAGAGTAGCATTACCAGGAATATCTGTACATTATAGGACCGCTTACGATTCTACAGCACAAACTTTATATTAAGAGACAGGTCAAACAGCAATTCGACAACATTAAAATAAACAAATGGAGCAACGCCACTTTAGAAGCGACGCAAAGACCTAGAGAGATGTGGCGCTTATCTAAAACACTTCGAGGAAAAAATATAAAACTTTCAACCCCGCGATAGAAACAGAACAGGGAAGTTTACACTGGCGAGGAAAAAGCAAACGCGATTGCCGACATTCTAGTAACTCAATTCTCCCCAAACGCGGACATTTTAAACAGAAATTTTACAGTATAAGTGATAAATAATATAAACAATTTCTTACATCTACAAGAAAGAACACAAGTTGAACCTATCACCCTTGCCGAAGTCATGAAAGTAATCAAAACAAGACCAAACAACAAATCGGGCGGATCGGATAATATACTACACGAAACACTCAAAAACATCCACTCAACGTTATCGAATATCTTCTAAACATATATAACGCTATGCTGAAACTAAAACTATTCCCGGACCAATGGAAACTCGCGAAAATAATAGCTGTACCTAAACCCGGTAAAAACGCGGCAAATCCAGCAAATAGACGACCAATCAGTCTACTCCCAAACATGAGTAAAACATTTGTGTCTGACTTCGGAGAAAACAAGCTGTGTCCGATAATATCCGCAGCAACTACAGTTAGGTTTGCTCATAAACACCACCAAAAGATTTTTTATTACTATGTTAATGTCGAAAACGCTGTTAAGAGATTAAGTGAGTTCAAGTGGGACAAAATCATAATTTTGTGTTATTTTGAAGCGGTGTTAGTTTTGTAGACGATGTTTTTGAGTGCAGTTTTCTCTTACAAAATAATTTTAGCTCGCATAGCTTCCTCATAACAGTGTGTCAACGTCAAAATGTGAATGTCCTGCTGCCATGCAAATAGTGAAAACTAATTGACTTACGTAAGTGAAATAATTCACAGTGACATAAAATGCCATGGGCTACGTAATAAAACATTATAAAGGCACACCATGAACTATTTTTGTATTAAACATTTTTGCTGAATTTGCAACATTTTTCTGTACATTTGTAATTTTTTTTAAAATTAAACTATTACATTGTGGCTTTTTTTAAATATTTTATTGCATAGCTAACGGCATGTAAGTTCACAGTGAATTATTTTATTTAAGACGGTCAGTCAGTTTTCACTATTTGCATGGCAGCGTTACAAGCAAATGTTGACTGTGATGTCCCGTTATGAGAAAACTATGAGAGCGGCAATTGTTTTGTAAGAGGAAATTATACTCACAAGTAACGTTAACAAACCTATCAGTATTACATAAAAATATAAAATTATGATTTTATCGCACCTGAACACCCTTAAGGGCCTCCAGACATAGCGGAGGCCTAGAAAGTCTACTCGGGTTGACTGTTGGGACGCCTTAAAAGTTGACATTATTCCTTGCATACGCTTACCTCACGACACTTACCACGCGCTTTAAATGCCTTGTAAATGTTCTGGGAAATAAGTTTTTTACGTAACAAATACACATGCGCCCATTTGTGCCAACGTACGAAAACAAAACACGCTTCGGATTAGGACAGAAGATCATTGTTAAGACACACTGTTCATTGAAAAGGTAGTTGAAGGGCTTTGAAACTGAGTTTTTAGACTGCCGTAATTCAAAATGTACTAACCGGACGTATGAAAACTGAGATGCAAACGCGCACTGAAATCTGCTACAGATTTTCCACCAATAAAATTATATGGCCATCTCTTAAAGGGTGCAATATTCGGACTCTTTAATTTTCGCTGTAAGATTTATACAATGAGATTTATTAAAATGTCCCGTCCGATATGGCACAGATAATACTTTCTTAAATACCATTCGTCACATCCCTTCAATATATTATTAGTTTTTGATTAGTGACCTTCCGGAGGAAGAAAGTTATTTTTATTTACGGATGGTCACAGACATAATATAGTTAGTCTCATGTAACTTCTCCATATTTTGACATTTCTTTTCTGAGAAATGTGTCTGGCAGTTCCATTGTTTGGAGCTTTAAACTTACCTGGCTTCCTGAAAAAGCACTGTGTGCACAACCCTGATTCCAGACACACTTCTCAGAAGTGAACTGTCAAAATATGGAATACTTATATGATACAGACTATATCAGCAATAGTAGTCAAGCAATGCCAACTGCATACAATGCAAGAAACTATTCCCTCTGCCTTGTTTAAGCATAAAACATTATAGAAAATTTGTAGGGCAAAGTAGATGCAGAAGTTTCATTATTTCAAAAAGGCGGGTATTAATCATACTTAACGTCCCGTAGTAAAAATTGATGTGGGAATCTTGCACGCTACTTCAACGCTTGACTCATTGTGGCGATGCGGCATTTGATGGACGATTCAACGTCGCCCTTATAGCTCCGTCGCTTTTGGGTCTCTTAACGCATAAAATCGCTCAAGGTGGGCGGCGGCTATAAACCGCTTTTAAAGTGTAAATAAAGGAACCGACAACAAACTGTTCCCGAAATCTTAAACTTGCTTTTTGCCCAACGGGTTGGCTGAAGATCCTATGATGCCCAAAGAGAAAAAAACTGCTACTGCATGCAGATATATTTTTTATTCCAAAGAGTGTTTTCAAACGTGCTCTGTCAAGCGTGAACGAGAGCTATAAAAAGCATCGTATGAGATTAATCGTGACGTGTGCCACACCGTTAACTTCTCCTCGGCCGAGAAAGCTGCTTGATACATAGCGAGCTTCAGTGAGCATGAGGAAACTGGAAACTGCTTGACCGATTTCGAGGTGGTCGAGGGGTCAGGCCTTTCGCCTCCCACCAAGGTGATCCGGGTTCGATTCTCGGCGGGGTCGGTCCCCGGATCTTCGCATGTGGGAATCGTATCGGACGATTCCACTGGTCGGCGGGTTTCCTCGGGGATCTCCCGTTTCCCCCGCCCTTTCATTCCGGCGCCGCTCCATACTCACTTCATGTCACCCTTCACCAGCACTGAAGACCTCGATGTTAAGCGCTGACCAAAATATCTCACTCACTCGACCGATTAAATCCAAATTTTATACTTTGGTAGCACACCAGAAGACCTTATTGCTATGGACCAACCATTTTAAAGACTTAACAACACAAGTAAATTTTTAAATTTAGTGTCACATCATCGAAATATTTCAGTCGATTTAAACAAAATTTTATATATCGACAATTCATAATCCCTTCTTCAAATTCTGGAGGTTTTATTGTACCTCCTCCATCTTGGAAGATAACATAAAATCAAGACATAAAAACTGTTATTCATTTTGAGAAAGGTAGACTAATTTATATGTTTTGCACTCTGACAATGTATTATCGAAGATTACTTATATTAAGGTAAAGTTCTGTACATGTGCATTATCGAAGACAATTAATAAATAGCTGTCAGACCACTCGCCTCCCAAGGTGATACGGGTTCGATCAGGGTGGTTCTCGGATTTTTGCGTGTGAGAATCGTGCTGGACAACGTCGCTGGCCGGCGGGTTTTCTCGGGGATCTCTCGTTTCCCCCGCCCTTATTATTCCAGCGCTTCTCCATTACAGGGCCTCATTCTATGTCATCTCTCAGGACTGGTAGATTGCCTACGGATTCCCAGTAATAAATCTCAGCCGGACTTACCAATAGACCCACTAGGCCCAGGCCTAGGGCGCAGCTTTCACAAGGGCGCACTTTTATCGAGGAGAATTCGTGAGGAATTTCCCATTACTATTTTTTAATGTATCAATATGGCGGCGAGTAAAAAATTTTTTAATGACTGCATTGTTGACTCTATAATTTTTGTCTGCTCTGTGGCCAATCCAGCTATTTATTTTCGATTAACTGAGTTACAATTTAGCTGAAATATTATTGTGTTATTACTATCATACATAGCGAGAGGACAGAGCAGAATAATATTAAATAATGTTGTGCTGAAAACGGGTAAAGGATGCCAGTTGTTAAGGAAGGATGGAAAACAGAGCTGCGGGGACGCTTAGACCGACAGGCATAGGGCACCTAGAAGCTTAAATCCGGCTCTGAATTCTGGTATCATCCTCATACGATGTTTATTTATTATTAAGAAGCAGTCCTCCGCGGCCTGCGAACATTTTCATTACGTCAGCGATGACGAGCGAATAGGGGAAGGGATGGGGTCGAGGACTGTTGTGACTTATTTAGGATCTCAGGTTGCTACTCCATTTCTCCGGCCGTAAATCACACGTTCTAGTATGATGGGGAGGGGCAGTGGAGGGGAGGTGGATGAAAGAAGGAGGGAGGACAGGCCACCCCCCCTACTTTAGTCAATCTCCCCTCCCCTACAATACCTCGGGGCCACGGCTCGACTATTATATACAGGCGCGCAGATGAGCTCGTAAATCTCCCGCCTGGACCTGAATCTCGAACAGCTGTTAGGTTAAGGCATCCCACGGCGAGCCGAACACAGCCTGCTCCGGTCACACCTGTACTATAGACTATCGACTATTCCTCTAATTATTGGTTCACAATTAAACACTATAAACTGTGCATGTGCAGAAACCTCATGGCAATTAATTCACAATTGAATTATTACTCTAATGTCCAGCCAGTGACATTTTTTTGGGTGAATTCAAAGCGTTCGTTGCTATATGGAACACAGCCGAACGCCACTTGAATGTACTCAAAAGTGGAATCCTTTTTGGAGACGGAAATATAGAAACAATAAACTGCACACTGTAAAACTTCATTTACAATACAGGGACACATTTTTCACTAAAATGTCTTGTACTCGCTTAATTTTGGAGTTTAAACAAACATGGCGGACACTCAGCAAATCCTTTGCTCCGATTGGTTGCTGTCCTATACGTCTGCACAAGAAATGAAGTATTACCGTTTCCTATGTTAGCAGGGAGCCGCGGTGGCCAAATAATGGTCAGACTATTTACTCACTTCCCACCAGGCGATCCGGGTTCGATTCCCGGCGGGGTCGGTCCCCGGATTATTGCATGTGCGAATCGTGCCGGACGATGTCGCTGGTCGGCGGATTTTCTCGGGCTCTGTCATTTCCCTCGCCCTTTCATTCCGGCGCTGCTCCATACTCACCTCATGTCACCCCTCACCCGCGCTGAAGGCATCGATGTTAAGCGCTGACCAAAATCTCACTCTTGTCAGCATTTCTGTGCACACCTCAGATTTTGAGCAGTTGTGAATCGCTAGGTTCGAAAACATGGAAAGCAATTCTTGTGCGAACGTTCTATGTCCTTTGTTTATCAATTGTGAACCCACTTTAAGGGCTTGTCCCCAAGTTTTTTTCAGACTGGTGCCAATAACTCAAATATTTTTTAACCAAAAGTTTTGAAAAAATTTGAGTCAATGTGCATTCACACGATACACAATAAGTTACTGTGGACGCGTTTTTTTAAAATAATGTACTATTCGCCAGCAAAAAATAATTTCCTTCATTTTTGCTGATTTTCACGAAGGAAATCGTGGTACTTTGGGTAATGAAATCTAAAAAAACCGTTCAGTATAATTCTACAAAAAAATTCAGCTACAAATTATAACATATAAGTGTCAAAACTGTGCAGCGAAATTTTGATATGAGTATTAGGTAGCAATAAAAAAAAATATTTTCGAAATCACTGCAAAACTCCGTAACAAGGACTTAAGGCTATGCTTTCTAGTTTCTACTTTTGTAGCGGTAATAATTTTTTTACATCTAAATGAGAGCAGATATAAAAAAAATCTGTCTGAAAGTTTTGTTTAAAATCGTCTTCTCTGTGTTGACTGATTTTTTCAAGACGGTAAATTATATGGTTTTAACAAATTATATAGTTAACGAAATTATGGTTAGTTGACTTTTTAGTCCAAACCGCATCACTTCTTGCTTTAAAAAATATTAGCGATCATGGCACAAACCATTTTTATCAAAACTGACAGATTTTTGAAAACTGCTCTCGTTTATGCTTAAAAAAATTATCGCAAAAATTGTAGAAACTAAAGAGCATGGCCACCCGCAGGAGTGCCCCCCCCCCCACCAAGACCCAACGCGCAAATCCCCCCCCAAAAAAAAACTTAAAAAAAAAAAAATTTACTACGAGTTTTACTTCAGTACTGGAGAGATATTTAGCCTACCATTTCATAAAAACAATCGTAAACAAATTCACCCGGTCTGGTTTTTACTAGCCTACTTTGTTGGCAGAAGCTAAGCGTGAAATGTTCTAGAGCAAGCGATGATTAGCAGTGACTATACAGAACTGACAGTTGCCCGTGTAACCATTTGACTGGTAGAGGCAGGTACACTCCTCAGCCAGTAGCATGCATGAGACGAGGAACTAGTTCTTAGTAGGGCTTGGAATATTTAGCGAGTTCAACGACCAACATACTAGACTCCATTATCCCGTGTATAGCGAAGCCCTACCATTTGTCCATTACCTGCTACTCATTCAGACAACAAACAATGAACGAATAGACGAGGCTTGAGTATGTATAGGATATTGGTAGAGTCCCGGATATTTCGCGGGTTGAACAACCAGCAGGCTGGGCTGCACAGCCCTGTGTACACTGTGTCCTCAGATACTTGTACACAGTCTGCTGCTACAGTGAGTGAGCATTCGAACATTTGACAATGTAGCGCGGGAGTCCACGAGTGTTTTTATGCATGTCCGCCATTGGTTCGAAGTCCTCAAGGTCACGTTTAATAAACAACGACCCGATCGAAAAAGTTTCGAACATATACATGACTTAGAAATCCAACCTCTCCTCAGTTGAATCCGCAAAATTTCCGGGACTCTAGATATTGGATTACAGCACGCGGGTCATTGAACTCGCGAATTTTTCCTAGCTCTAGTTCTAGGTCTCAGCAACACAACTGTAACCTGCTCAAAGTATATAGTCGGATATCTTACTGCTTGCCTTGAAACACGACCACGCTTTTTAGGCAATACCAAGATAGCACTTGTACAATCATGAAAAAATTTTTCGTTTATATGATTAAACATTTTATTCTTAAAAAAAAAAAATAAATAAAATAAAAAAAAAATAAAAAAAAAACCCCCCCCCCCCCAATTCTAAATGCGCAACTTGCGCAATGATCCCCCCTTGTGCTGTGGGCACCACTGACCACCCATACCTGACTGTTGGCTGGCATGGTTCCATGCGGTACTTTATAAGCGGATATAAAAAATCGCGAACTGGAGTAGAGTATGTTTCCTGAGTCACAAGACCAGGTTTCGTCTACCACCAGAATTTGGCCAGGTTGTCATAAACGCCTGTAATGGTGTTCGTATTCCACACGTAGGAAAAGGAAACTCCGCTATTTAAGGGTGTTCAAGTGCGATAAAGTCAAAATTTTATATTTGTATGAAATAGTGTTAGTTTTGTAGACGATACTTGTGAGTGTGGTTTCCTCTTACGAAACAATTTTAGCTCGGGTAGTTTTCTCATAACGGTACGTCAAAGTAAATATATCCATGTTCTGCTGCCATGCAAACAGTGAAAACCAATTGACTCACAAATCTCGGGAACTGTTTTTGTATTTAAAAAAAAATTGCTTAGTTTGCAATTTTTTTTTCTGTAAATTTTTGTGATTTTTTTTAAATTGAAAATATTACATCGTGAGTTTTTAAATGTTTTATTGCATAGCTCATGGGATATAAAACATAGGCTACTTATACTAGAATTGTACGCAACACGTTTTACACGTTATTTTATTTATAATACGTCGTATTCGGTTCGTGCTTCTCTCTAGGATATTTGGCTACTATGTACTCCGTTTTAATTAATTGTGGCTTTGGTTATGTTCATATACGTTTCTTTTCGCGACAAATGACGACTTTCGTCAGCTAACAGTCGCTTATCCTGCTCCCGTGATTTATTTGACGCGTGCGAGCTCCATTCTGCTTACTGTTAGCACACTGTTAGCTGAAATGTTCACATAACCCGCCCTACCCTGATGAGTTGTATCTTTGAAGCAAATATACTCAGAGACACAAACCATGACTAGCAATCTGGCAATTTCACTGGTTCGACGCTCACCCAGCTGAATTCCTCAGCCCTGTGTACACTCTGTCCTCAAACAAACTTTGTTTTGATCCTGTTCCACTAATGAAGGCGATAATTTCGTGCAGGCTTGCTAGTGGTTCAGAGTACTCAAGTCGACTCAAAATTTGAGGGAAGTCCCGACAGACTCACCAGGATTGGCCAACCAACCCAGCCAACCAGGGGCGAGACAGCATTCGATTGGCCAAGAACCCAGCCAATCAGAAAGCAGCTCACCACGACACGCCAGCATTGGCTAACCACCTCAGCCAATCAGGAGCCAGTCAGCCTGTGATTGGCCGACAAGCCCAGCCAACCAGGAATCAACCACCCAGACACCATAGTTAGAGCCAGTGATTTTTGGTGAAAAGAATTCTGCAACAACTTGTTTCAATGCGTTACGTGCAAACCTGCAACACTTCTTCGTAGTTATTGGTAGAATATAATTGGAAAGAGGCGTGTATCATTTGACTGCACCAACCAGAACAATGTTACCACGACACCACACGTCCGTGATTTGCAGGTAGGACTCCGAGACACTGAAAGTTAAAAACTTCAAATCACTGACCATGAAGCAGAGAAACATATGTGCACATAAGGCATTGAAACAAATTGTTGCAGAATTCTTTTCACCAGAAATCACTAACTCTAAAAGGACTTCAAGTGACGCGGCTCACACCCATAATCCAAGATAATCATCAAGACGAGTTTTCGACTCAATTGCGGAAGTAATACCACTTGAGTAAGAGTTCAACATTTTAGTTTCTTCCCCAGTAAACTCTCAAACATTCGGGTCTCTATTAGTGTGATTGACTGCTACACACTGTGGATTATTCCGTATTTTTCGGGCCTTGCTCTGATTGGCGAATTTCTTCCCGCCATAACTCTAGCCCGCACGGGTCTAGATCACGACACACGAGGCAGTTTTTCTTCTTAGCGATGTAGGTGGACCGTTACACCGTTGGCGGGCTGGGAGGGCTGGGGCATTAGCGGGCAGACTTGGCCGATGCTCGGCCGTGTTAAACATTTACCGTGCGATCCTAAACAAGCAGACAATGCCTCGTCTGCAAACACCGAGTGTGTGGCATGGTTCACACGGGACCTGAAGTTCCCGCTAGTTTCCGTAAACCTGCGGGTCTTCTTGATCGCTCGCACGCTGATACCATCATAATTACGTCCATTTTAGATACAGGCTGGGATTTCTCCCTCCACCTTCCTGATTTCAGGCACTACTACGGAAATTACACAACCTATTAAATGCGATTAAGACTGAAAACAGAGAGGAGTAACTTGGGACAGATTTGGTACGCTCTTTAGTCCTACATAAATTTATAAAAACTGGTTTTTCAAACATGTAAAAGGCTTATTTTGATTGCGAACTTCCTCTACTGAAGCTGACCCAGTAATTATCTTGTTATAGACTGTTCATGATAAATTGCGCACTGCGTAAAATTTTTCTTTCAGCCGTTTTGCAATCATCTTTATTAATGTTGTCAACATGAAAACTTCCCTGAAACTAAAAGCATTGCAAATGTTGCACCACTCCCAATACTTAACATCTTTGGCCCCAATCAAACACAGTTTTAGGATATTGTAGGTTTTGGTAAGTGTTGAGTTTAAAGTGAACAGATTATATAACAGTCCAATAAGCTGCGGGTTATATTATCGTCGATTCATTTGTTACATGCAAAATAAGTTCATTGAATTGTTATTTTTTCTACACAAAGTGTAATAGCATGGAGCCCATACGTTACTAACAGACGAGAGAAAAAAAAGAGAAGGGGGAGAGAGAGTCTTTACGGAAATCGATTTCATTTCTGAATACTGTAAGTTTGCAGTGTTTAAGAGGGCTATACACCGGATGTAATTTTCCGCTTTTGATGCGCGGAGACAGTGAAGCGATAAGGTTCAGCTTTCCACACTCGAAGATAATAGCATCGCATCTATCCGCGGCGCGCCAAAGTGGCGTGCAGTGTTTTCGTACCACTTGTTTTCCTATGAGACTCGAAGCGCAGGCCACACAATTTTATTTGTAGGAAGTTTGTAGTAAAATTCAACGCATGCTTCCAATGTTTTGTTTTATGGATGCGGGTATTTTTCCAGTTATAGCTGCTTAAAAAAGCAGTTTTTAGCCATTTTGAGGGGCTCGAAAAGTATGTTTCTAATAAGCATGTTACATTTTTAAAATATTAAACGCCTAGATTTAACTGTGTTCTTTTCGTATATAAAGATATTGTGAATAAGTTTAGCTGGCTATTTCGCATTAAAAAAATAAGCGCGGCAGGCATGCTACAACACCGTTCATATGTCAGGTGCATAATCCCCTTAACGGAGAGTGTTAAGACAATTTTATAGTAATTTCAGTTCTTGAGACATAACATTTATTCTAATTGTATTATCAAAATTTTCTCTTCGACAAAGCATAAAAGGGAGGGGGGGGGGTAAGAATTTTTTTTTCGGCGACAATGACCTTGTTGCATCTTTTTTACTAACTAAGCATGTATGAATTAGAAACTTTAATAATAAAACTTCAGTTTTATGTGCTGAAGTTAGCATTATTTAAATAACAAAATACAATAATTTTATTTTATACACTTAAAAATCTAAATCCAGGGGGGCATTTGCCCTTCCCCGGCCCCCCCCCCCTTAAATGACGCCCCTGTGCAGGATCACTACAAGAGAATTATAGGGTAACTTTCAATAATTCTCTTGCAACGATTCTGCACGACACATTAATGAAAGATTCAATTATTATTTATATCAAGCAGTTTACCAAGAATATATCCTAAGCTTTGTCGAAGAGAAAAATTTGATAATACAATCTGAATAGATTTTATTTTTAAAAAACTTAAAATACAAAAAAATGGTCTAACACTCCCTCTTAAATGAGGAAATAAATGGAACTACATTCAGTAATTCGCTACCAACCGTACAGCGAGCCTGTGAGCAGTAACAGTTAGTAATTTTTAAGACTAAAGTTTGGTTGTGCTCGGGTTATCGCGAACCATCTAATACTAGGGACTGGAAAATATTCTCAAGACCCGTCTATCCGTTCATTGCCTACTGCTCCACTGAGTAGCAGCTAGTGGTGGATAAATAGTCGGAGCCTGAGTATATGTAGGCTATAGTACAATGAATTATAGCCTACATGTAATTGAATTCACGAAATTTTCCAGTCCCTAGGCCTATCTCTAACAGGTTAGGTTATATTTTCTTTGCAGCGTTTTCAAGGCAAGGTCGCGTGTTGCAAAGACACAAGCGTCTTGTCACGAAAACTGATTTAAGACAGATACGCATCTGTAGATACCGGGCGTCGATTTACACGCGTAATTAACTTGCACGTCAATCAGGATCGACATGACATCAGGTCTCATGACCGATCGCAAACGACTTTCTCGAGTTTGCAGCAACTTACACGCATGTCTCTTGTTTACACTGACAACCTAGTTGTCAAGACACGAGTTCAGCTGCTGCGGGGGCAGAACAGGTTTGTAAGTCACACTACAAAATGAAACAGTGCTTGGCCTTCTACACGTAACCAGAAAGGGAAACATAAATTAATTAGTCTTGCGTTTCCCATGATACATGCACTAGTTTTATTTTTCGTTGGATTACGTCAAGTCGTTTTATTCGAAACCTCAAGGAGAAAAATAACCTCTACTTTATGCTCAGCTTGTTATATTTCTATTGATACATTGCTCTATATTTCTCGCCATTCTGCAGCTGACTCAGTACAATTAGTTCCACGTATGATTATGCAAGTGATCAGGACCACTGACCGGATTTTCGGGCCCCTGTGCAAGCAAGTCTTTAGGGCCCCATACCATCCCAAATCCAACTTTTTTAGCCTACTTTCCGAAGGAAAAGAAGGCTTATTATATCACATTTAAACTATATCTATGTGTGTGTCCATGTGTGTGTGCGTGTCCCCGCAAAAACTTTTGAACCAGTGGAAAAAATTTCATCAAATTTTGTTCACCTATAGAACTTTGTAATCTGTATCCCCTATTAATATTTTCAAAATGGCTGCAAATTAAAAAAAAACATTTCGATCTAGCTGATATATAAGGAACTATAAATTGGAATTTCATCCAATTTGGTACACGTATACTACACACAAAGATAACCTGACGTTTGTAAATTTCGCATATTTCTGTTCATATTTTCAGAATGGCGGCAATTTTTATATTTTTAGCATATAATTACATATCTTAGGAAATATTTTTCACAGTTTCACCAAACTTGGTACACATACACTATATAAAGCTGACTTTACTATAGTGAATTTAATTCATCCTGTGTTTATATATTTTCACAACAATGCCGATTTATATAGTTTAAGCATAGCATTAACTTACACATCTTAGAAAATATTTTTTAGAATTTTACCAAACTTGGTACACATATACTACATATACAGTTGACTTAACTATTGTGTATTTCGTTAATCCTGGGATCATATTTTATAAACGGCGGCCATTTTTATATCTTAAGTATAGTCGTACACATCACAGGAATTTTTTTTCTTCAAAATTTTACCAAACTTGGTACACTTATACTACATAAAATTCTGACTTGAATCTTGTGTATTTCGTTTAGACTATGTCCAAATTAAAAATGGCAGCCATTTTTATACTTTTAGCATAGTATTACATATCTTAGGAAATAATTTTCAGAATTTCACGTAACTTGGTACACACATACTACATTTAAAACTGACATGACTAGTGTATTTTGTTCACCCCGTGATCATATTAAAAATGGCGGCCATTTTCATATTTTTAGTATAGTAGGCCTAATACATATCTTATGAGTTATTTTTCTGAATTTTATCAAACTTGGTACATGTATACTGCATACAAAGTTGTTTCTGCTTTTGTGTATTTCGTTCACGTTCTATTCATAATTTAATATTGATTGTCATTGTTATAACTTTTGTATAATGTCTTGTCTGATGAAATATTTTCAGAAATTTTATATTTTACATTCAAAGCTGACTTGACTTTTGCGTATCTCATTCATTATTTCGTAATATTTTGAAAACAGCGTCTCTTTCTTTATCTTCATGATAGAAAGACATAGGAAAATGTTTCCCAATGTTATTAAACTGGGTACCCGCATACTATTTAGCAAGCTAACTTATCTTTATTATATTTCGTGTATCATACTTCAAACAAATATTTATATTCCTAGATAACGTAAAGGATTTTATCTTTCAGGGTTAAATTGCACCCACTTTGAGGAAAGTAGGCTTATCGTTTATCAGTTATGCTGGTAACTTCTGGTTTTTCTTTTCTTTTTTAAAATGAAAACTGATTGTAACCTTTATTTTGCTGCTGAATTACACTTGAAGTAACAAAATTTGACATGAGACAATTTGTATGTGGGGAAAAATAATTCTTCTGAAAGTTTTATTTCATTAAGTTCAGTTCACTGCCCCGGGCCCGGGACCCTGGGCTCGAGACCCTGGGCATTTGCCCCTCCCTCTCGGCGGCCATGCAAGTGATACTACAATCTAGACACAGGCTGTTATCACCGCTGATTAGTAGGGAATTAAAGAGTCAGTGGACCTGACGTGTGAGTCGTGCTGTGGCCATGGAGGTAAGAACAGTCAGGAGATGACTTGTGACGTAGTTGAAGCCGCGTTTTTGGGCGTCCCATCATGGTGCTGAGGCGTTTGGAGGTTATGAACACTCGTATTGATGCGCCTCGAAATAATAAAACCTCGCAGAGTGTATTGCAATTTAGCTATGTAAAGAACAACATTTATTATATATGATATTGCTTGAACCATAAATTGCATTACAAACTTTTTTCGTAATTCTATCAAATAACGAACATGTGGTTGACATAATGGGACACTCAAAACGGCTGTTTAACTTAGTTCCCTTACATTTCCATTGGCAGACCACCTCCTGGCCGTTGCGTTGCACGAAAAAATTACATACTTCAAACTGTGTCCATATGATTTTAAAAATGCCGTCCGCTAATGAAAAACATGATTACCAGCTCCACTAAAGTTCTCAAATGACTGTCACGTTGGTGTAGCTGAAAAAATATCAAATGTGATAGAAAAAAAACTAAATAATAAAACCCTGCAGTGGACATTAACACATACTTCCCACGAACAAAGCAATAGTGTCATTGCTTGAAGATTTGTTGGAAAACACTTACTACGAAAAAAAAAAAAAAAAAAACTGTACGCTAGTTGATTACTCCGCGTCTAGAGGCGATGAGGTGTTCGACGGATGTGCTATAACGACGACGTGTAACTGCAACCTTGTATGTCAGGACAAGCAAAAGCACTTTAAAATCATAGTAATCACAGTATATCTTGTAATAACTGTTCAGACATCTCTACCATGCAATAACATAAAATAAAATTTATAAACACATACATTAATCAATATATAGGTATAACAGTGGCATACAAGTTAGCTGTATGTGGGAAATTACATTTTCGACATACGAGGTTGCATTTCAACACCATCGATATTCGATTTATCGCCTTCCTCATTTCAGTGTCTCAAAGGGGGAAAAAAGATAATGTCTACAAACTGTTAAATGTTAAATTTTTATTTATTTATTTGTCACAGTAGTTTTCCACACACGAATAGTAAAACGACCATTCAGGACCTGAAATCAACTCCGTCTTCAGACAAAGACACTCATTGTCCGAGAGTCTGACTGACTAAGTCTTCCAGACCTAATTATTTCGTAATAAACGCAAAATATTTTTGAGGAGCACAATATTCCACTGGTGTCTACATAACGTTTTTGGTGGTCCACATTATAAAATCAGTTTGTCCACGAGGTGTCAGTTGTAAAAATTTACCCACGACACACGTGAAATGCCAGTTACTCTTTCGGGCCTTGCCTACTTGAAGAGTACCATGTATGAGGTCCGGGAGCAAGGGAGCACGCAATAAGGGCGACATTCACACGTGCACCGAGGCTCACGTCGCCGCTGAGCAAGACACTGAATCAGTGTGCAGTATTGTCGTCGGTAGCCAGCTTGAACGAGGTTCTGTTTTTATTGCACGTGACTACGCAACATATTTCAATACGCGTATCTACACTGAATTAAACGTTAACCAAATATTGGTTTTAACTCGGCGAAATTAGTAGAAACTTGAGCTAACAAAAACTATTTGTGGCCAGGACAAAATATCAAGAGCAACAACCTGATTTTGTTCACCGAACAAAATATGTACTTTATTTGACAAAGTACAAACGCCTGACAATGAAATAATACGTGGTTGACACGAATGTCATAATTAGAATTTATTGGTTTATGGACATAAGCCATTGTTCATGTTTTGCTGATCAAACTAGTGATGAATGGCAAAATACAAAAAGAACAAAAAACAGACATAAAAATACAAAAAAAAAAATCCAGAAGAATTGTTAGTTTGTTTATTGTTTTATTTTATTTTTGTATATGTGTATACGTAAATACATATTGGACAACAAAGAATCTTAAAGATAGAATTCAGTCGAATATCTACAAAACACCCAAATACAAAAGACAGACACAAATAATACCAGATTCCCAATGTGAAAAAAAGATGGAAGTAAAATAAAAACAGTGAACAGTGCACAGCATCAAAAGACAAGAGACAACACAACACAAGTTGTTTTAACCATCTCAGTATTCGTCTGGAGCGATTTCGGGAAAATATGAAAAATCTAAACCAGGACGGGAAGCGAACCCAGACGTTCCTGAATGTGAGTACAATGTGTTAACCGTTGCGCTACATCGCTCAATGGGTTGCTCTATGATCTTCAAAATAGTCATTACACCTTTCTGTCGTCGCGTGGAAAGTGTTTCCATTCTGGCGGTAACAGTATTTGGGATTCGTAAAAGTTTTCTTCAAACAAGCACAAAACGCAATTAAACGAGGTTTTGTGGGAGTATTCATCATGTACGGTTATATGAAATGCATTTCAATACGTACACATAGGCTTTAGGAATTTATGGTGGATAGATTCGAACGTTAACTACGTACGGTAAATTTGTAAACTAGAGACTTGTTGGTATTTTGATGCTGTTTTGTTAAATTTTGAACGTATCCACGTTTCATTACATCGTTGTTCTTTACTTTAGATTAAATATTTAGCTGTGTCATCTCTCTCTGCAACATGAATTATTAAAAATCATTACTTATTATTAGGTTTATTAGTTTACGAAATTAAATTTTTTTTACTAAAATAAAGAAAAACATTAGTTGTGTACGAATAACAATGTTGGCTTTTATTTTACATTATTACTATGTTTAATGGACAAGTATTTGCTTTTCAGCCGAAATGCAGGAAGTAAAACACAAGTGAACAACAGCAGACGTTTTACGGAGCTATTTAGAAATTTAGCGTGTCTCGCCTCAATCAATTTCACCCTATATACCCAAATATTTAAGTACCTAATACTGATAACATGGTCAATTTAGGTACGTAAATGGCTATTTTAGACACAGCTTATGTATCCTACTCACAGACACATGAACAACACACACAAACACACTGTCTTGGACTAAAGTGTAGCGTCGCAAGAACACCACAGTCTAATGCAATGACTTGAGTTAATGGGTACACATACGACACACTGAGTACACATACGAAAGTTATGACTTAAAATAATGTACACGTGAAGGATACAACGAGGACAATGTAGAAATTACTAATTTCCGTATCATAAGTGAAACATTAGGTAAACAAGTGTCCAAGAATCTGTCAAAGAGCAATGAAATTTCAGATGGTATAGGCCTTTCACGATAAAGTGAGCACAGCATTAAGTTTTCCTTCGCCAGTTTTGTAGCCATCTTTACTATTTTTAGTATGAAAACTTCTATGTAACTAAAAGTTCAAGTTCTGCTGAGTGCTCAGTTTATTGCGAACAGCCTATATAAGTATTTCTGTACTTTAATTTTACTGACTGTTATTTGGTGTTTTTCAAAGGTAAGGAATTATTATTGAATATAATGTGCAAGCCTCTTGTGTCATCTGTTAAAATCTTGTATTAGGAAGAAATGATACATTCAGCATGTATTAATGTGCTATTTGATCTTAATTTCTCGTATGATATTTACAGTAAAAGCTAAAATGACGCATCTAATAATGCCATGACAGAATTTTATGGTATCCGGAGCTAAACAAAAGCTGGAGAAGTTCTACCTTCCACCTAACAACTAGACATATTCCAAATTCTGATTACTTCTTGGCAACTTACTAAACTATAAGTTGTTGCAAACTTGCTTGACGTCAGCTTCTGCGCGACAATTTCGAGGGGCTCCTTGAAGAACGCCTTACGTAACTATACAAGTTCGCTAAAATTTAAGCGAGTCATTGTAAGATGGCCACTAAACTACACCGTTGTAATGGCTGGGAAACAATTTAACTACCCGTTCTTACTCAAGATTACATAGGAAAGAGAGTCGTGTAGCTTGTTGTAAAGTAACAAGAATTTTAGACGTCTGAGAACAACATACCCTCTGACAAGTCCCTTAACGTAAACCAAATAACGCCAGTCGAATACGGGGTTAAATGATAACCCAAGCTTGCGAACAAAAAAAAATCTCCTTCAGTGGCTACAAAGTCGTCATCGATATACTATTCCCCGCAGTTTTTAAATCATCAGACGCTAACGAGAAACTTCATTATACAAACGAGCAGCACAATAACTCGGTATTAAAGCTGAACGCACACTTCGAAGAAACTTGTTTCTAACTGCTACGCCAAAGCTAGACGATTCCTCGCAGACTACACTGTAAATTTTTTTGCGCATTTCACGAAGAATTTGGTTGTTCTTCTGCAAACCCTAGTAAAAGAACTACGATTTACCTTTTAAAAAAAAATTGCACGTCTATGAAATCGTACGGATGGTTTTAAATGTCAGTCTGTCAAGTCAAATGAGCTTTACGTATCGTGGTCATTAGAGACGGTTACAAACTTTACGCTAGGACAGGAGCTGGTACAGGAATCGGCCATGGCCTTTTGAAGGCAGCAGAGATAAATACCAGCAACATTAGAGTACTTTTTGGTGACAGACTATAGCTGTCACATCTTTGTATATACCTAGAGACCTGAAAAATTCGCGTTTTCATGGGCACGAGCTAAAATTCTAACATCTGCAAGTTTGTATCACTTTCGCAATTGGCCTCTGACTTATTTGACACCTGGAATTATCTAGGCCAATAATAACAATGTAACTAATACATACATATAGGCCTATCAATTTAACAGCGAGCAGCTAATGAACATATGTTGTCTTCTTCAGTTCACAAATATTCTGCAGGCTAGCCTACACGTCAGTAAACCAGCGGATTTTTCCGGTCTCTGGTAATTACACTCTAAAAATAGTTAGTAAATTTACCAGACGTGCGTATAGGAGCGCTAAGAAAGTAGGTATGGTAGAATAATTTCCCAGACATCCATGGTAGCACTCATAAACCTAATTATAATATAGTCAAATGTATACTAAAGATACCAGACTTGTAACATTTGTAAAAGTTTGCATATTTACAAGACGAAGTATGGTAACTGTCCCATACTGCGTCTGGGATAATAACTTCCTAAACACTTGAGGAAGTTTTTTTTTTACAGTGAGAGACGGTGACACACAACTTACAATTAGAGCTAGTGATTTTTTTGTGAGAATAATTCTGCACCAACTTGCTGCAATGTCTTACATGGACTCCAGTAGGTCTGCTTGTTGTCCAGCGATTGTATGTTTATAGCTCACAGCGTCTCGGGGTTTCTACCCGCTAATCACAGACGTGTAGTGTTGCAGTCAAATAAGAGACTCCTCTGCTCAAATACATTCTGCCAATAATCACGAAGCAGAGATGTATATGTACATATAAGACATTGAAACAAACTGATGCAGAAATCGCTTCACCAAAAATCACTGACTGTACTTATGATCGCATAGAATTGGCTTGGGTATACAGTGGATACTGGATCCTAGCATGCAAGTCATTGAATTCAAGAAATATTTCTTTCCCTATTCATAAATCACGTGTTGGGACCCTTGTTTTTCGCGAAAACAATATTGCCTCACTTTTTTTCCGTGCCTTACGTGCACATCTGCAGTTCTGCTTCGTGGTCAGTGATTGGATATTGTAACTCTCACGAGCATTGGGATTCTACCGGCAAATCACAGACGTGTGGTGTTGTAGGAACGTTATTGTAATTGGCTCAGTCAAATGAGATACGGCTCTTCGCACAGACACGCTGCCAATAACCATGCAGCAGGATTGCAGATGTGCACGTTAAGACACTGCAACAAACTGGGGCAAAATTCTTTTCGCGAAAAAACAGGGTCCGTAGTCACGTGCCAGGTAGTCATTCTCACAATAAATGGCGGACCATCATAACAGTTCAAGAGTTAACCGTGCCAGTATTATTAGATTACTGCACCTACAAAATGGCAATTCTACAGTTTTGAAACTAAAACTGCATCTTCCGGTTTAGTGATAGTGAAGTCTTGACTGGTGAGTCGAGGCTGGAATAAAAAGGACTGGTTGAATAAGGCTTAAAACACTTCCGAACAATAACATACGTATAGGTCGTTCGCAATAAAGTAAACACTCTTGACGATGATCTTGTCTAGAATAATAATTGGAGATTGATTACTGGGATCTTTGGCGTTAATTTATAAGTTCGTTACACCCCCCCCCCCACACACACACACTCACTCTTTGTTACCTTGAGTAAGGGTTATTTTACAGGTTAGAAAAATCAATGTTAAAAGTTTTGCACAGGGAAAATTTCTGCTGCTTGAGCGCTGGCATCAGTGAGGGGTGAAAACTGACTGACCAATAACGGAGTTTTCCTGAATTTTTAAGTTACATTAAATTGATAATTTAAAACACGAGATCGGTTTCTTTTCACTTTTAAATTAAGTAAAATGACTGTCATTTCCAAGCGTATTTAAATTTAATTTTACTACGGTTTCGTACCTTATCTGGTCTCTTAGCGATAGCAGCGGCAGAAATTTTCCCTGTGCCAAAATGTTAACACCGGATAAGTCTTCGGAACCAGAGCCAGAAGAACATGGTGTACTAAATATGCCGGTAGAAATACTGCAATATATTACCCAGCTAAAGTATACATTTACGATAATATTAATCAAATTTAGACATAAAAACTTTTTTTAACATACTACATTATTCTTTAAAATCAGACTATAGTAAAAACACATTGAAAATGTGACAAACTATTTAAATGTAAAATTTATGTTTACAAATTGGGTATAAAGTAAGTTAAAATGGCGAAGTGTTGCCATAAGTTGCGCGAGAGTTGTTTAAAGACATTAAAGTGGATTTTAAGTAATAATCTAGTGTGCCATAGAGAATGACTCTTTGGATCGTACTGGCACAGAAGAAATAAAATAGATTTTTTTTTCATGCTGTGATGCTGGTACTGGGATTAAAGAAATAGGGATTAAAACACAAAGCATGTTGCACGCACATTTTCTATTGAAATTATGATTAAGGGGAACTTATTTTTCGGCAGTATTATATAAACAAGTTCCTTTCCAAGAGCACGCCTTTGCGTATGTCCAAGTGGAGGAAAGTCGTAATTTTATAATTGTACGAAAAAGTGTTCGTTTTACAGACGTTACTTGGAAGTACATTTTCCTCTTACGAGGAAATAAAATAACTCAACCAGTTTTCCCATAATGGCACGTTAAAGTCAAAATGTGCACGTTTTTAGTTCTTATAAGTCGCAAAAACTAATGAACATAAATAAATTTTTAAAAAATCACACTGAAACTACATGTTACTGGCTACTGCTTGACATATTTTAAAATCCGTTACGAAATGTTTTTTCTATTTGTAAACATTTCTGAAATTTTGAATTTTTTCATCACTTTTATTGATTTTTTTAAAATTCAAAATCTATAAATACAATTTTTTTTGTAAGAGGATAACGCACTTTCAAGTAAACGTCTAAAAAACAAACACTATTTCATTATAATATAAAAACATGATTTCTCCCCACTTGAACGCCTTTAAATAATTATAATTCCATTTCCGCAAATATAAATTAAAATACAACCGTATAGCTTGTAATATTAAATGCATATGCTTCTAATTTTTCTTCAATGACAACGCTTGTGGTTCTTCAGAGAATTTCCGTGGCAACAATCTTCAGAAATTTTTTTGAAACTGTGCAGTTTTTTTACGGTGTATCGCAGCCAAAATAAATTCAGTAGCAGGGGGAAGGGAAGAGAGAGGAAGAAAACTTTTACGAGGGGCATAATTCGAACGACCCGACACTATAACGTACAACTACGGCTGAAGTTATGAAGATTAGCTCGCAAATTTAATCAAGAAAATTCATCTTAGCAGAAATATTTCCTGGATTCACTCTTCGAGAAAACCCGTAGCACGAATTCAAGTCTGTTATAATGGAAGTCTTTATTTCCAAAATGGAATTGATGTGCATGCTATAGGTGGGAACTGGATACTAGGAGTCGTTAAATGAATAGGTGTAAACGTAACAAACAGCCTTGAATAACTGAGTAAGTATATTATGCACATTACAGAATTCACGAGGTGTTAAGATGTATCCAATACATTTTGATACCTGAAGAGATGACTATTTTGTACGTTTACAAAAAAAAATATTTGTTAGGAAGTCAGTTTCCACAAAAAAGATTTTTGTAATTTATCAGTTAAAGTAAAACCTATTACATTAAATAGAATATGCGATTTAAAGTGCATTATTTGTGTATATTTACAAACAAATTTTCTATATTTACAACAACAAAGTTGTTTGTAGTACCAGCAAAAAAAAAAAAAATTAAAAGTACATTTTGTTTGTAAAATGTGAAAAGTCGCTGAAATTAAATTCTTTCCACAGCAATTAATCTGTTCATAAACGTTTTATTCGTTTTGTTTTTTAAGAGCATGAAGAATATCTTTACCAATTGTAGATTTGAGCTACGAGTTTTCTCATAAATAACGGAATAGGAAGATAGAAGCCAAGGCGCACGTATTCCAAAAAGTGAAATAAACTATAAACTATGCCATGTCAAAGCCAAAAACTTTCAACTGTCACTTTTGTTATCACTATAGTCGCTCCCATAAGTAAGACACTTTTTCTTGCCAGCTATTCCCTTCGTCAAGTATTAAAAATATTGATTACGCAACCACTCCAGAAAATCTATGAAGTTTTTATATGTGCCCTGTCGTGCCAAAAATGTTGATACATCCACTAAAACACGAGTTATCGAGAAAAAAACGGATGAATCCACAGAAGTAGGGATAGATCTCATGCGACATTATTATTTTAGTGCCGGACAGAAAAATGCTTTGATATTAGATTAAAGATCTTTTTTTTACAGTGTGTAGTTGTAAGTGTTAATAGTTCTGTCGCTAGGTCGCGTGCCTGTTGCTACTGCGGCTATTTGTTCTCAGATCCATTGGTAATATGCTGTATTATATGTAAGTAAAGGTAGTTTGGGATAAAGTGAGGACTTTATAACCTTAGTTATTTTCTTATCAGATTATTTAGAGTTTCCTGTCACTTTTTTTTTAAACAAAGCTACGTAACTAACAATCAAAGTTTATATATTTTAATGTACTCAAAAAGTTAATGCCTGAGGTACAAAAAATAATATTATTAAATTATTGTTCTAGGCAAGATGGTCTTATTCATATTCGCGAGTTCAATGACCTACATGCTAGAATCCAATGTCCTATACATACTCAAGCCCCGTATATTCGTTCATTGTCTGCTGTCTGAATGAGTAGCAGGTAATGGACAAATGGTAGGGCTTCAGTACACACAGGATAATGGATTCTAGCATATTGGTCGTTGAACTCGCGAGATATTCCTAGCCCTACCTGTAGAAGTATGTAAGTTATGCTGATTTATTCCCGGCGAAGTTGAATACCAAGAGCACAAAATTCGTTGTCACTTCAGCTTGCACGGTAGGAAGCAAATATATACTATATACAGTCACGTTGTTACGATATTGCCAAGTAAGCAGTGTCACAAACTTTCTACGAATATAATTTTGCCCCTGTCCATTTCAGTTCGTTACGTGCGCACCTGCATCTCGACTTTGTGATCAGTGATTGGATGCCGTAACACCCAGCGTCTGGAGGTTAAACCCGCAAATCACAGACGTGATGTGTCGCAGTTATCCGTGTACTGATTGGCACAGACAAATGAATAACGACGCTGCACACATACTCTCTACAAATAGCCATGATGTTGAGCTGCAGGTTCGCACATATACGGCACTAAAACAAAGCGGGGCAAAAATTTTTTCGCCAAAAACTCTTGTCCCTACGAATAACAATGAAGTAGAACTGCTGCATTGAGACAAGTGGCGCGAAAATCTTTTCGATAACATTCCCGGTCCCTTTTGATTGGACTTCGGCTCACCCCAAGAGCCGCGGTGGCTGAACAGTTAGACCATTCGCCTTACAACAAGGCGATCCGGGTTCGATTCTCGGCGGTGGTCCCCGGATTTTCGCGCGTGGGAATCGTGCCGGACGATGCCGCTGGTCGGCGGGTTTTCTCGGGGATCTCCCGTTTCGCTCGCTCCTTCATTCCGGCGCTTCTCCATACTCACATCATGTCACCCTTCACCAGCGCTAAAGACCTCGATGTTAAGGGGGCCGCCTACCCCACACTTCAAATTTGTTGCAGTGTGATCGTGAACAGTTTTTTTCTACGAAATTATTCCGTGTGCACCCATTGTGCCAACGTACGAAAAAGAAAACTTCAGACAAGGTCGGAACCGCATTTTAAGGGTGTTCAAGTGCAATAAAATCATAATTTTATATCTTTATGAAATAGTGTTAGTTTAGTAGACGACACTTGTGAGTGCAGTTTCCTCTTACAAAACAATTTTATCTCTCATAGTTTTCTCATAACGGTGCGACAAAGTCAAAATTTGCTTGTTCTGCTGCCATGCAAATAGTGAAAACCAACTAACCTACATGAACAAAATAATTCACTGTGATATAACATCCAATGAGCTGTGCAATAAAGGATTTAATAGACCATAACGTAATATTTTGAATTTTTTAAAAAATCGAAAATATACAAGAAAAAAGTATAAATTTTTGAAATTTTTTTAAACACAAAAATAGTTCACGGGATTTTTTTTAAAAAAACATTTCATTACGTAGCCCGTCATATTTTATTTCACTGTGAATTATTTCACTTATGTAAGTCAATTGGTTTTCACTATTTGCATAGTAGCAGAACATGCCAATTTTGACTTTGACGCACCGTTATGAGAAAACTATGCGAGTAAAAATTGTTTCGTAAGAGGAAAATGTACTCACAAGTATCGTCTATACAACTAACAATACTTCATAAAAATACAAAATTATGATTTTATCGCACTTGAACACCCTTAAGACGCCACGCTCATTAAAACACTGTTTCTAAGCCCTCCAACATGGCTAAAAACGGCCATTTCAGACTTCCGTACTTCAAAATGTACTATCAGGATGTATGTGAAACTCAGATTGCGACCTGCACTGATCTTAGTTGCAGACTTTCCACCAATAAAATTATATGGTCACCGCTTAGTGTCTCATAGTAAAAACAGTTCGGCGGGAAGCTTGCACGCTAGTTCAGCGCTTGGATTGTTGAGGCGACACGGCATTTAATACGCGCTTCAAGGTCGACCTCACTGCTCAGTCACTTTTGAGCCTCTCATGCTCGGGTAGGCGGCACCCTTAAGAGAAGTCCTCGACTGGCGCATGGACGGCGTTGCAGCTTGTCACGCGCATACATTTTTACGCGAAACCGCTTAAGTTATTCATATTATGTTTACCTACGAAAAGAACACACACTTGAAACAATGCTTCTATTTTTTCAAAAATGCAGCACGCTTGTTAGAAACATGATATTCGGTCCTCTCAAAATGGCTAAAAACGGGTTTTTTAGACTGTTGTAACTCCGAAAATATTACCTGAATTCGTAAAGTGCAAAACGAGAAGCATGCATTGGTCTTTACTTCAAACTATTCAAAAATAAAATATTGGGGCCACCGCTTAAAGTCCCATAGTAAAAAGACTACAACGGAAACCTTGCACGCCAGTTTGGCGCGCTGCGAATAGAGGCGATATGCTTCTCGTCAAGCGTGGGGCACTGGCTCTTATCGCTACGCTGTTACCACGCGTCAAAGGTGGATATTTGACACCGCGAAGGACTCCTCTTAAGCGCTGACCAAAATTTCTCTCTCACTCACTCATTTCACTCCACAGTACATCTCTAACCGTCGTTAATGTGTGTTACGTCCATTTTTATTGGATACTTTGAATGGAAGAGTAAAAAGAAAAATAAATAAAACTAATCGGGCTCGCTGGGACGCTCTTGTGCGAGCGCGCGCGACTTCACGCCCGTTTAGTTGAGTTGTAAACGAACAGTAGAACATAATAATATTTCGTAAAACCAACAGCCGGGGCACGCCGGAGAGTTACATTTTTTTCTATTTTCTGTCTCTGTCTCTGTCTGTGCGGCCGTTAATCAGCGCAGGAATTGGTGCGGTAATTAATAACGGCCGAGGGGGCAGTGCGCAGGCGCTGTCGCCGCGCCGCAGCGGGAGTAGTTATAAACACGACCCGCGAGGACCGGCAATTGATGGCCGCGCTTAAAATTCATGGAAGTTGTTAATGTGGACGGCAGGAATGGCTGCCGGTGTCTGCGCCGACGTGTCTGAAGGCTGAGGTACAGACACCTGGGTTCTACGTATCCTATCTGCTATGAAGAACGCACTGCCCTGAGTAACACATACACACTACTTGTCAAACCTACCCTACCTCGTGATACTGAGGTTTAGAATTCCCGTATCAAGAACATGTAGAACGTACGAATAATTGAAGTAATATTTTATATTATATATACAGGATACGTATTGCTTTATTTATTGTATGAAAAATTACATTGTCATATGCAAACCACGTTGTAGCTACCAGACACTGTGATGACTGAAATATAAATCACCGCGGTCTAAATAAAGTATATCTCGATATATAGTCAGCTTACTCTAAATGTACTGAGTTCTGGAACTTCATACACACTCCCATAACTCCCAAACACACTCCCATAAACACACTCCCATAAACACACTCTCGCACACGAGGTGTTTGGAAATTATAGGTACAAACGAAAGTGGTGTGTTGAGGACGAAGAAACAAGCTAATAATGCTAATATTAACATAGTTCCGGAAACCAATGGTTTCCCCAATATGACAATTTACGTGTTACGACAGGAACGCTATAATACTAGTGTTCCCGAGGATCGAAACGTCAAAATGCTGCACACGTGGACGAAGATATTACGACAAGTGTTCGAAATGGGCACCGTTCATGTGAAGGCAGGTTTCAGCAGGTCTTCGCATCGATGCCCGTACACGTTCAAAAATGCCAGGTGTGTTCCGAATACAGTGGCAACCATTCACAGTGCGCAGCTGTAGTTCGCGGACACTGTCAACACGGCTGGCATATACCAAAACTTTTAAATATCTCCACACGAAAAAAAAAAAAAAAAAACAGTGATGCTATTGCCATGTTTGCACGTGTCCGTACATCGTAACGGGAAAACCGTCGTTTTCCGGACATTCGTTTATCAGCATTATTTGCTTATTTATTGGTCCTCGACACACCCCTTTCGTTTGTACCTATAATTACCAAACCCAATTATGTTTATGTATATATATATATATATATATATATATATATATATATATATATATATATATATATATATTTTTTTTTTT
>PNEQ01034702.1:0-29265 GCA_003012365.1 Medauroidea extradentata | reverse complement strand
CAAAAATATTAAATATTATTGCAAAATAGTTGAAAAGAAATTTCAGCAGTGCTCACTTTATCGTGGACAGTATGTATGTGTGTATGTATGTATACACACACACATACACACACATGATGTTCCTTAACCACAGATACAAATGGTGAGATTGTTATTCCTTATAAAAATGATGTATAGTTACACAGCACAGTTTTCGTCTAGAGCTATTTTTAAGGGAGATATTAACCCTTGAAAATAGATTTTTACAATTGTTTCTTGGAAAAATATCGGAAACCACGTGGATGTAAATTACGATTCTGCGCACAATGATTAGTGTTATCGAGATATTTAACCCGCGAAGAAACTACACTTTTAAACTCTCCCATTCGTGAAAATAATACGGGTGGCCACCCTCTTACTGACCAAAACTTTTGTGCCGTTGGATTTTGTGAAATTTTTATGATGCTTTTCTGAACAGTACATCCTAAGTAACAAAAAGGTCTCCTTGTTAAGTCGCTAGAACGCACGTTTACGAGAGACAAAATCATACAAATAGTCAGTGGCTGCAATAAACTGCAAGTGAGGTGAGCACTACAACCTGTACTAAGCAATTATAGCATCGTAGGCACCCGAACTTCGGTTGCTTGTTACATAGATTCACACGTGAAATGCGCCAGAGATGAAGGTATGTGCTGGGCATAGGTGTGTTGGAGCTGTAGTATTTAAGTTTTGTTTTTTGAGGTTTCCTTGAGTTAAACTTGAGACTCGCTTTTAAAGAACTGCAGCACAACGTGCATTTTTCTAATTACAAAATGCATTTACAAGCATTCTGTGCGTACTCCATTGCGAGCGTAGCAGTTGTTGCCTATGTGTCAGGTATTGAATTGTTGCCACAGTGCATTTAATTGTAAATTGTGATTTTTTTTTGTATTGGAGCTGAACGTTTCGTTGACAACCAAGTTCGTTAGAGATACTAGGAAACTAGAAAGGAATCGGCCATGGTCTTTGTTAAGGTTCTAGTCCGGTATTCGCTTGAGTATTGTTATTGTTTTCAAAGAAGTAATATACACACACAAAACAATACACATAACCTTTATGGAACACTTTAATGATAAACTGTTTTTGAGAACATAGAAATATTTTTGAGGGTCACTTGGTTGTCTGCTATGTAAGCAACCCGCGTTGCAAAGCTGGTCGTGCGACCAAGGATTAGTTGTGTGTGAATTCAATATAGGCGACAGGACAGTAGTACGTTCATAACAGCTCTTCGGCTACTTCTAATCCAAAAGGTAACGCCATAGATGGAAACTGCACGAGAACAGGCGCTGCAAATACTCCATGTGTGTAGTATTTCACAGTAACTGTTCAAAGTGGCGACCACCTACTTCGATACGCAACTGACAGCGACGCACAATCGAGATTCTTGTACGATCAAACATGTGTTGGGTGTTGCGAATGGTAGTACAAGCATCAGTAATGCGGACGCGAAGTTCATCTACCGTGTTTATTAGCGTTCCCGTATACCAGTGTCTTCAGAAGACCCCACGGAAATAAATCACAGGGTATCAGGTCTGGAGAGCGTGATGGCCACTTCACAGGCCCGTCTCTGCCTATCCATCGCTCACCAAGTGTGGCGGTAAGATGGTCACGAGCTTCCAAATTGAAATGCGCACGGCCTTCATCTTGCTGGTACCACATAAGCAGACGTGATTGACAATCCACATCCTCCAAAATAACTGGCACTATATCCTCTAAAAACTGTCCGTAAAGGCGGCCAGTCAAACGCGCCGGCAAAAAGTACGGCCCAATGAAGTTATCGCCGACAATGCCGGCCTAAACGTTTACAGCAAATGTCACGTGATGACGGAGTTCAACCATTGAATGTGGGTTGATGTCCCTCCATACGCGACTGTTTTTACTGTTGAGAATACCACCGCGCGTGAAAGAGACCTCGTCAGTCCACATAATGTAGGTAGGAAAGGCAGGTTCGTCTACCCATTGATGCAGAAACCAGCGTGCGAAATCGACTCGTGGCTGAAAATCACCTGGTTGTAATGCTTGCAAATTTTCGCGATGAAACGGGTGTAGTTGTTCATGCAGAACCCTCCACACGCTTTGGTGGCGCGATTCCACGCGTGCTACTTGATGGCGAATCGGCGAAGCGTTCCAACACTCCCTCCTCAAACTTGGCTGTTCTCATGTTGCGTCCCACGCCGGTATCATACATGTTCGCTGTAAATGTTCCAGTCTCGCGTAACCGTCTGTCCACAGACGAGAACATGCGATGCCCAGGACAGCGTCTGTTTGGAAATGTCTGTGCATACAGACGCAGTGCTCCTCTTGCGTTACCTCCAGCAGCACCATATGTGATATACATGTCTGCCATTTCTTCGTACGTGTACTGTCTCTCCATGTTGCGCACCAACAGTGCAATGCCACCATGACACATGCTAGCGGTGCTTCGTGCACGATGCGCGCGCAAGTGTCTCGTACGACCAGCCTTGTAAGGCGGGTTGCTTATCTGGCAGGCAACCAAGTGAACCCTAACAAATATTTTTGCGTTATCAAAAAAAGTTTATCTTTAAAGTGTTCCATAAAGGCTATGTGAAATGTTGTGTGTATTACTTCTTTGAGAACAATAAAAATACCTAAGCGAATGCCGGAATGGATCCTCAACAAAGACCATGGCCGATTCCTTTCCAGTTTCCTAATATATATATACCGTAAACAGGGGTTACTTTGACCTAGCGGGGTAACTTTGACAACTAAAATTTTGGTTTTTATGTTATATATTGACGAAAGTTTCAAGCATTAGCTATAAGGATAAAAGGAATTATTTAAAATACTCGGCTCAGATTATCTGTTTATTTACCAGAAAACCCAAAAACTAATATGTTAAATTGTCAAAGTAACCCCGGTTTACGGTAATGAACTTGGTTGTCAACGAAACGTTCAACTTCACTACACAAAAAAATTGTGGTGAAGGTAAGCAAACAAGTAGGGTTATTCGCCTCGTTAATGCCATGATCCATCATTTCTACCGCTTTTACGAAAATTATATTTTAGTTGTAAACTAGAGTAGATATAGAAAACCTGTTGCACAGTTATGTTTAACATTGTTTTAACTATATAGTCTAATTGTTTCCAGACAAAAAACATAATAGTTTGCCAAGTTAGTTCAGTAATAAGACTTTTCTTAATTGCATAACTAGCGGCACTAAGAAATTTTTGCGACATAAATCACACCTGTTTACAAACAGCTTATGCTAATTGTTTGACTAGTACACAAATTTTAAAATTAAATTGAAGTTTTTAAGTAACTAAGTATACAAAAAAATATGGCAACGTTTCTTGCACGGTAGTATTCGTCCATAAATGTCTTGTAAAATACGTTTCGTTGGAAAGATTCTCCTTTAAAATTGATTCATTGGTAAATAATTCATCAATAGAGCCACGATTTTATGGCGAAAAAGATTTTTGCAACATTTGGCTTCGATGCGTCATGTGCACACCTGCAGCTCTGCTACATCGTCTGTGGTTGGATGATTTTACTCTCACTGGCCTTGGCAAATTGCAGACGTACAGACTCACAATAATCTTGTTCTGATTGGTGCAGTCAAATGAGAAACGTGCCTGAACATAGACACGCTGCCAGTAACCTTGAAACAGAACTGCCAATATGCACATGAGTCACTGAAACAAAGTGGGGCAAAAATCTTTTCGCGACAAAATCGTGGCCCTGTTCATTAAACACGGATTTCTCATCTAAACCTCTGGCTGAACCTTTTTAGAGAGAATTAATTCAACTGTAAAACCAGTACGTCAAGAGAAAAAAATAAATCATCAGTAAGCAAGACAAAGATATTGACGCATTTTAAAAATACAAATAGAGGTTTGCACTTAATCCCGTGGCAAATGTTGGCAACATTGAATATCTTCTTTAGTTGTTGCGTCCAATAGGATCATATTTCATTGCCAGCGTGTGTTCGTTTCGTGCCATGTCCCCATTTCGCGTTCTGTTGAGAGGAGCCATAGTTCGTCCTCTTCATTTACATTTTTTTTTTTTCGCGGAAAACTACTACGGTACTAAAATTTAACTGCCGGTTCTTCCAATACATAGAGATTAGCGTGGCACCACGTGGAAAAAAATATTCTCCCCTGATCGTCGTTACTACCGGTTTACGACCACCCATGGCAGCTCTTTAACACGACTGGCACACAACACTGTTTCAAACGCGAGAAAAAAAATGTCAAGTCACCAGTCGGATAAACGACACTTTAAATGAGGAAAATATTTTGTAGGCAACGCCGCGAAATTTAATATCTGTGTAGTACTTAGCAGAACAAATGCTCAAGTCGCTAAAAAGGGCAGCAACAATTTTCAAACTGCGACCGTCGTAAGGCTGATGTATGTAACTAGAGACACTGGAAAATCGCGAAAATGTTTAAAATAGTCTCCAATAAACTGAATTATATTAACCGTGACACGTGTGAACAGTTTTGGGACAAATCACACACGCTGTGTGTCCAAGCTGTGCAGTTCTAACTGGGTTTGTTGTAGAGATAAAAAATGATACAAATAAATGATAGCCAATGTTGATACGAAACATTCAGTGTTATATACATCACGTTGGAGCCTAGCAAACAGTCAACTATTCCCGCGATTTTCCAGTGTCTCTAGCCATAACTAGTAGTTTTACGGTGATTTTGAAAATATTTTTTTGTATAGTAACAGAATCACACTGGGGTCAGCTACTTACATACATTAAGATTTCAGCTCTAACAGGTATTAATTATGCTCGATACATAATTTCCCATAAACAATAAGGTAATTGAGAAACATCATTATACCCGTTTCATATTAACATGGAATATTTATTATAATCACCCAGGTTTACCACAATGAATTATCAATATACAATGTCAGGCATAAATAATATGAATAATAAAAATCTGGAACAGGTAAAAATACACTCTCTCCAGGCCATCACAAAAATTGTACGCCCCAAAAAACCAAACCCTTTTTCCGCATCCGTCTTAACAGTTAAGTAAATCACCTGAACTGAGCAATAAATTTGACTTCCCATTGCCTTAATATCTACAAAAATATAAAGCTAAGTATAACTCCCAAATTACGTCAAGCCCGAAATTTACAAGTTTTTTTCCCAAGTAAAACCTTAGTCAAATTTCAACATCTAACATTATTAACCCTGACAAAAATACTATCGCAAATATAACATGAAATGTAACACAATCCCCCAAATACAACCACATATCCTAACACAACTCGGGAATAGTAACAGCTTACATAAATACTTAACTTACACACTGGCGCGCCACGTCTGGTTTTACACTTCCTGTAACCCAGTATGTATTGTAAAGCTATCAGTCCCCTTTCAGTCCATCCACCAATCAGGAGAAAGGTGGCTCAAAATTAACCAGAACATTCTTGGATGCTTGAGCATCGTCAAGATGCAGCGCTGTAAATCCGTGGCGAGTAGGAACCACTGTTTTTTCGAGAAAAGAATTTTGCCCCAGTATGTTTCAGTACTTTACATGCACATCTGCAATTCTGCTTCATGGTTATTGGCAGCGAGTCTATGTGAAGAGCCGTATCTCATTTGACTGAGCCAACTACAATAACATTCCTGCAACACGAAGCAGAACTGCATATGTGCACATAAGGGGTCCCAAGTGGCGAGGAGTGGAATTAACGGACCTCCCTACCTGTTCTTCAAATACGTTACAGCGAGTTACGACTATTCTCTTTTTGACGAAACTATATAACGCACATTATATCTATATATCTATGAAAAGAACACACACTTCAAACTATGTTACCATAGTTTTAAAAATTCGGCACGTTTATTAGAAAAGTTATTTTCTGGCTCCTCGAAACGGCCAAAGATAGCTTTACCAGACTGTCGTATCTGGAATATTAACAATCGGATTCGAAAACCACAAAGTGTTCGACTTTAAACTACGCTGGCAACAAATAGAATAATGTGGTCACCGCATAAAGTCCCATAGGAAAAAGGATAATACTAAAGAACTGCACACCATTTGAATGGCTTGCGCGGAGAGGCGATAATACATTACGCACGTCGGTTAGTTGTACTCTTACCGCTCCTGCCACACACACACACACACACACACACACACAAACGCCGCCTATCTAGGGAGGTCCCTTAATGTTGATGTTAACACTGGTGCACGTCGCGCCGGTCATAGATAATGTCGACACACTCGACGGATTTCGTAAATTTTCGGCAGTCCACCGATGACGTCTACCAATCAAGTCCATGGCTGGCATAACTGACAACTCCAGGTCACGTGATGAACACAGCCAACCAGCACAAACCTATGTTCAGTGCCGTAGCAGGTGAATACACACCACCGTTGCCAACCGTACGATCCTGATCGTACAAATACGATATGTTCGTGTCTTGTAGGATCTACGATCCAACTATAGGATTGTACACCAATTGTACAATCGACAGAATTTTCCGTACTCCGAGCACAGGTCTGTTCATATTTCCCTCTTGTAATGGATGTTTGGATAAAACACACGTCAGTGTTACTATCTTTCTCTTTCTTTCTCTCTCTCTCTCTCTCTCTCTCTCTCTCCGAGTTTATCTGGACGTCTGTAATTCCACTTTTTAAATTTTTTGTGAATTTAAATGTGTAATTTACGCTTATGTCCATACTTCGGTTCTACTGGCTGACTAATTTAGTTTGCACGCAAAAAGTATGTTTGTTATGTTTTTAAAAAAGTCTTATCTACATGTAAAAAGAAACCTTCAGAAAATGTTTTCTTTTTTTTATTAATGTACGATCGATCCTGGAAGGGCTTTGTACAATCTTTTCGGGAAAAAAGTACGAACCTAGCATTACTGAAGGTTGGCAACGCTCGGAAGAGGTGCTTATGAGAGGTCTGGGGTCACGTCAAAGTCCGCGCACTGCAGCGTTCAACCCAAGACATGGCCCACAGTGGTTGCGCAGATACCAGGTAAATGTTCAACTAAGTTCAGCAATTCACAGCAACACAAAAGGCGGTGGATAAGTAAAATAACTTCGTACATGAGACTCGTCTCAATGGTCGTAGGACTACCTAGTTTCGATTAATATTATGGCCATGCTAGTCTTTAAGGGGCCCGCCTCGTTGCCATAAATTCACACTGCAGCGTGTTTGAAGAAAAAGTTTTACACCGAAACTAATACACGTGTGTTCACGCCATTTCTCTACGAAAAGAACACACACTTCAGACGACTGCCCGTAAGTACTTTCAAGACAACACACGTATTAGAAATCCCCTTTTGGGGCACGTCAAAATGGGTTAAAACGGGGTTTTCAGGCTGCTATAGCGGAAAATATACTAGCCGAATACATGTGAAACCACTTAAGGGTAGTGCATTGTATTTTAGTAAAGTGATTTCGTAAATAAAACAATAGAGTAACTACTTTAAGTCCCATAGGAAATTTGTTTTTTTCGCGAAGACTGCACGCCTTAAGCGTAGAGGCGACGCACCGTTGAATGGCCCATACGACGTCGCCCTTAGCACCACACCTCACTCACACAAACACATGTGCCACGAGGCGGGCCCATTAAAAGTAGTGCACTTGTGAGAGGCGGCATTTAGTTAACTCTAGGCCTTCCAATAGGTATCTGCTGGTGTAGCATTGTTATTAATTCATACAGTAACGAGTACATATCTAGTTTTGTATCAAAACCCAGAATTACACCTGAGTTTTAAAATGGACGTTTAATTTTCATGATAAAGTTTAACTACATACTCGTGTGCAACAATATTATATTATACATATATTAAAATTTCCTGTGGGGTCGGTCCCCGGATTTTCGCATTTAGGATTCGTGCTGGACGATGCCACTGGTCGTCGGGTTTTCTCGGGGATCTCCCATTTCCCCCTGCCCCTTCATTTCGGTCGCCTCATGTCATCCCTCACCAGCGCTGAAGACCTCGATGTTAAGGTTCCTATCTATCTGCGCTTGAAACACATTACAGCGAGCTACAAGTAATCATATTTAGAATAAACATCTCAGCGCGCATTAAGTTTGTACATCTACGCAAAGAAAACGCATTTCAAACAATGTTTCTATCAGTTTAAAAATTAGGATCGCTTATAGGAATCACGGTTTTCCAAAACCCTCAAAATGATTAAAAACAGCTTTCTTAAGGGCTTGGGCCCGAGTTTCTCGGCTTTCGAGAGAATTATTTTTTTAAATGCATACGAGAGTTGATATCGTAAAATCGCTTCGTAACTTTTTTGCAAATTGGTTTTACTATGCAATGTAATTTTTCGAGACAAACTGTGTGATGAATAGAGATAACTTATCAATTAAAAGGAAATTTTCTTAATTGACTAATTAGCAACTATCTTGCAGTCTTTTGACTCGATAAAATTAGAGTATGCAGTTTAAATCAGCCATAACAAAGTTACGAAGCGATTTTACGATATCGGCTCCCATTTACGTTTTGAAAAATAATTTTCGTTAAATGCGAAGAAACTCGGGCCCATGCCCTTAAACTTGCCGTATCTAGGAAAATTCCAACCGGATTATAAGAACACAATAATAGAAATAAGCGCTTCAATTTTAACCACAAGTATCGCAAATAAAATAATACGGTCACCACTTAAAGTCCTATAGGGAAATGAATAACAGTAAAGCTCTACGCGCCAGTTGCTGGGTTTGCGTGTAGAGGCGATAATGTATTACATAGGCCGACCGACGTCACTCTTAACGCTCCATCATGTTTGTGCCTCACATACGCCAACGCAACTTACCTAATAGGAACCTTAGCCGCAGACCAAAATCACCAACTAACTCATTATGTATCAAATATGTTAACTCTTGTTTCGGAATTTTGTGGCCGTGTCTGGTTTTCAAATTTGCACATCACTTCACTCGGTTTGTCCGGGTAAGTGAAAATTCAACTAAAGTAGTATTAAAAGTGATCCGAGTGAAGCTTTCTAGCGTACGCAAAGTGAACTGTCCTTATGTTGACTGCATGCATTCGACCACAAACTGGCTATTCTCTGGTGATAAGAGAATTTCGGTCACGTGACCAGGCAGATGTAGCTAATTCTAGCAGGTTACTTAAACAACTTAACTGTGTTTTCCGTTTCTGGTCACGGTATTATCAGCTAAATCTAGAACCAGGGGTTTGTCGCGAAACGATTTTTGTACCATTTGGTTTCAATCACTTACATGCACATTGAAAGCTCTGGTTCAAAGTTACTGGTATAGAGACCTGGACATTTCAGAGATTCAACGACCAGCAGGCTAGACTGCACAGTCCTGTGTACACTCTGTCCTCAGATACGTGTTCCATTGGTTGCCGATCCAGTGAATGGACAGTTGTAGATGTGACAAGGTAGCACGGTAGTCAGTGTTTTCATGCAGGTCTGCTATTGAACCACAGTCCTCAAGGAATAATTTAGGTATAAGTAGGGCCACGATTTTTTCACGAAAAGTTTTTTGCACCACTTTGTTTTAGTGACTCACGTGCACATCGGCAGTTCTGTTCCAAGGTTATTGGCAGCGTGTCTTTGTTCAGACACGTTTCTCATTTTACTGCGCCAATCAGAATAAGCTTATTGTGAGTCTGTACGTCTATAATTTGTCAAGGCCAGTGAGAGTAAAATCATCCAACCACAGACGATGTAGTAGAGCTGCAGGTGTGCACATGACGCATCGAAACCAAATGTTGCAAAAATATTTTCGCCATGAAATCGCGGCTCTAGGTATCAGAGTCCTAATCCCGAAGGTAATTACCGTGTAAAGGGTTTGCAGTGTAACGACTTCTCAAACGAATTCGCGAAATTTCAAGGTCTCTAGTTATTGGCAGCGTTTTTTTTGTTCAAACGCGTCTCTCACTTGATCGCTAAAAAAAAAAAAAAAAAAAAAATGGCAGCATACGCCTGTGATTTGCCGCTATAATCCGAAGACAAGTGAGTGTTAAACAACCAATCAATGACCATGACTCAGAAATACAGATGTGCACGTAAGGCACTGAAACAAAATTGCGTAAAAATATTGTCGGCACATAATCGTGCCTATAGTTATACCAGACAGCAAATAAATACGTAACAGCTTGGAATTTAGCATTCTGTCAGAAAGGAACTCGTATTTTACTTTTTTTTTTTACAAATAATACTTCGGCAGAAGTTACGAGCGATATCAACCCTACGTGCTCTGGTGGAAATACCTACAATAACTAGTTCTCTCTGGGTCAATTTAGTTTACGAGCTGACCCGTATATTGAGAAGTAACGCCCACGGAGTTAATTAATTCATCCGGGCGCCAACGGTTGTTTCGTTATCGTCTTTATCTCTCTCTTTAAGTTCGCCTTGCCCCCTGAAGGCACGTGGCTCCTGCCGGAAGTACCCGCGAAATGAAAAAGTTGTGGTAATTACACGCTGTAACCGTGGTAACGATCGTCGCTCTACGGGCGCCACTACACTGTAAAAAAACACATTTATAAATTTAAGACACTAAAGTACAGGAACGTTAAGAAAAGTAGGTATGGTATAGACTGTCCACGATAAAATGAGCACTGCTTAAAAGGGCTGGTACTTAATTCAACGCTAAAAGCATTAATATATAACTGTAGGTTTCTTGAAGCCAATTTGCGAAAATTAAACAATAGCAATCGTAGACAATAGTTTTAGCCAGTGTTTTAAACAAAATAGTTTCCAGCGTTACGAACTTCTGAGGCACAATCTCTGACGTCGGAACCTCGTGCATTTAACTGCGGCGCAAGAGATCACGCGTAACGAGTTAGTAATTCTGGATAAATATTTACTCATAAATTTGGCAAATACCGTTATCTAGGATTGTCACTGAGTATTTTATCCATATTGGCTTCGACAAATGCATATAAATCAATTTATGTTTTCAACGTTTATTTATCTACCACGCATTCTCAACGTTTTCTTTTCAGGTGTTATTGTTATGATATGGCCCGGCAAGCCGGGCAGCGAGAGGTACGAGCCGCTATTAGGCCAGCGTTGGGAAACCACGGAAGACATCAACTCACCTCACCCCATCGTAGTGAC
This sequence comes from Medauroidea extradentata, assembly GCA_003012365.1. Classification (NCBI taxonomy): domain Eukaryota; kingdom Metazoa; phylum Arthropoda; class Insecta; order Phasmatodea; family Phasmatidae; genus Medauroidea; species Medauroidea extradentata. The sequence goes on along the minus strand of PNEQ01034702.1, from coordinate 18,206 downwards.
GCAATAATGAGGACAAGCACACCGATGTATGGCACTGTTATCAAATAAACCAGGTCTGTCGTTTACCAGAATTCATCCGATCAACAGCAGGCCAGTCCTCAGCCCGTCTCCTCATCAATCCAGCTTTCGGTAAGGTCGTCAGATCTTAGAATGTGGCAGCAACTTAACATAATATATTAATAATCAGTAATATTGCGCTTCCCTCCTAAATTAATTGAACATATTGTAACCTATTTTGTATTCGGGGTACCTGCCATTCTAGTAGAGTAAATGTCCGTTTAACCATAACTGTCTTAGTCTTTTAACCCTAAATAGTATCTAAATGAACCCTCAGTGTAGCTACCATCTGAGTGAAACCCCCTAAATTAACAATAACTTATGAGCAACCATATTAATAAAACCTGCAATAATATAAACATAGTAACATTATGCATTCATGTTTACGATTTTTAAAATGAAAATTATCACGGAACTAAAAACCAGTGACAACGTTTCACCACATTGAAAGCCAATCATTAGGGCCATGCAAATTTCGCGAAAAGGATTTTGCCACAGTTTGTTTCAATACCTTACGTGCACATCTGCAGCTGTGCTTCGTGGTTATTGGCAGCGCGTCTTTGTGAAGTGATGTCTCTCATGTGACTGAGCCAATCAGAATTGGCTACAGCAACACCACACGTCTGTGGTTAGTGGGTAGAAGACACGTGAGAGATAAACCTTCCAATCACGGACTACGAAGCAGAACTGCAGATGTGCACGTTACGCACTGAAACAAACTGGGGCAAAATTCTTTTCGCGAAAAATTCGTGGCTCTACTAATCAACTTTGGCCTCAATAAAATACAGTTTTTAGTTACTAGAAATGTTGAAGAGTGCTCATTTTAAAGCCTATAAAAGTATTTCCCATATATAAATTGTTGTGATCCTATATATATATAAACAGTAAAGTGTATTTTGATGTTGCCAGACAAGCTCTGTTTGCGAAGTCAAAGAGTATGGTTCGAGTCACGTACTGTGTTGGGGTGAAACACTTCCCGTATCATTTCGGAGGTTTTTTTACAATGTAGCGCAGCGATTCCTGGCGGTTCCATAACTTCAGTACCGTACGTCGAGACGTTTTCATTCCGGTACGTTCAAAATAACACCGTTATAGACGTAGCCTACTGTAGTCGGAACAGTGAAGGGGGAACCAGGGGGGCACTTTAAAATGATCAGAAATATTTTTACGTGTAAACAGAAAAAGTTGTGTTCTGCAACTTTTTGACGTAGATGTATATAATACAAATAAATGTATCGATGTTTGTGTTTTAACCAGAATGATTGTAGATACTTTTTTTTTTTTTTTGGTAATGTGCCAAACCCAACACCCTCTCCACTTAAAATCCACCTATTCTATATGCAGTATCAAATCCAGAAACAAATTCAACTTAACTTTCAGCAAAAAACAAACGAAGTAGACTACGATTAGTGTCAGCTTAGAAAAAAAAAAAGGAATAAAACAAACATAAACGAAAAGGAAAAATATATATAACATATCAAAAATAAAACTGAAAATAATAAAAATCATGAGTCCTTCGACGACAGCAGATGTGAATGGATTTAAGTTCACGAAATGTCGCATCTTCAGGAAGGTGTGTGCCACTTTTATTAATGTGTTCGTTTCTTCCTTCGCGATACAACATTCCTTTCCGGAATTGTCTGTTATGTTATATGTTTGTTGACAACAGCTAGTAATGGCTTTTCTTTTCTTTTTAGCCTCTGACGCAAAAAAAGGGGGTGTTATAAGTTTGACGTGTCTGTGTGTGTATCTGTGTGTGTCTGTCTGTGGCATCGTAGCTCCTAAATGAACGGACCAATTTTTATGTGATTCTTTTTTGTTTGATAGCTGGCGTGATCTGCACTGTTAAAAATTTCCGTGAATTTCCGCATAATTTTACAGAAATGTCTGTTTAATTAATGGAATTATTATTTTGTAACACAGTTATACATAATTACGTTTCATTAATTAAACATATGTAAAACTGCGAGAATAAACTAAAAAAATAACCATCCGCATTATTGTGCCTGCATCATAATAAAGTATCATAAATATGTGAATTTCCATAAATGGAGCTAATTGCCCTACGTATAACGGACACTTCTCCGTAAAACAACGAATTTTTTTAACAGTGCCGCCTTATGTTTTAAGAGTTTTTTGCAACTGTTGTGTAGTACTCCTTAGGAACATACTAAATATTCCACTGACATTCGGTACCACTTGCGATACTCTCATGTACACTTTTATACATTTTAACGGAAATGTATCGTTAATAAACGGAAATTGTGTCCGTATAAGTAAAATACGGAAATTTTTATAGTAAATATACACAACGGAATCATACGTAATATTGCCGTAAGTCTGCGGACACTTGCACGAAAAAAATCGTAAATGTATGGGTTAGAGAGCTGTAAATATTACGGATATATTTTAATAAAATCACCGACAAATCTGCAAATCTGTAGAAATGTAATTTTAGTATTATAGACATGTAAGTATGGCTCAGTTCCGTGTGTTGAAACATTTTTATGGAAACTTCTATTGGATACGGAAATAAGTTTCCGTGAATTCACGGAGGTATCCGCAGGAATTTTTACCGGAAATTCCGTAAACCGACGGAGAAATTTTTCACAGTGTTGATGATTTTTAGATCTGTTCAGCCGTCTAAAGATACTCATCTCTTTTCTAGTTTATTTTTTAGTGAATGTGAGCAATTCTGCTGGTCTGATCGATTTGAAATTTAGTATCCTGTGAGTCGGTTTTTTTTAAATATTTTAAATATTTGGGAGTTATAATTTTTCCTTTCTTTGTCTTATTGTAGGGTTTCTTCGCAACACGGCATTCGCTCGCACTGGCGTATGTCCACAAAAGTGATTCAGTTTATAACGTTTTTCTGTGTTAATTCGAGTACCACTATCTCTCCAGGCTTTGCATAGCAAGCTAAAGGAAATACCGTAGAGTTTAAATAAGTAAATTATTTTAAAATGAATTAGTACTCAAAAGACAAATGCAAAAAAAAAAAAAAGTTTCAAAACTCAATTGATTACATGTAAATTTTGGGTAAGAATACTGCGTCTTGAGAAACTTCACTATCAAACTATTATATAAAATTCTTAAAACCTAAAATTTAATTTAAAAATATATGTTCCACAGTAAAAAGTACAAACAACTGATATATATATATATATATATATATATATATATATATATATATATATATATATATATATATATATATATATGTGTGTATATATATATATATATATATTATTGCAATATTTCTTAAGACATTTCAGACGGAACACTAATTAAAGGGTTATCTTTGAGATTGTTAATTGACAGTTAGTTAATTGAACAATTTAATATTGAATGCCATTCAAACTTCTTGGCAGCAAGTTTGGTAGGTAGAGACTTAATGGTTGCATCTAGTGTGAAAGTATTTTCAGTTCATAGGCCTGGAAATACGGAGCACTAAGGGCGACAAGCATGTGCCTCACACTGCATCCTAGCCTCTATGCGCATGTCACTGAACTCACGTGCAAGTTTCTCGCATATGCGCTGGATTGCCTCTACAGGACATTTATTGGTGATCGTAACATTGTCTGGTGCAAAAATAAAATACATAAAATAATTATTTAAAAATAAAATATATACAAAAGTTATTTGAAAACAATTTCTTAATTTTTTAACACTTTGATTTCAAATGTTTGCATTAAAAAAAATTAAAAATACATTTTTTTTTTTTTTTGTTTTCATATAAGATAAATTGCAAACTCCAACATAATTATTCCGTATGAATTATTTCATTTCGGTAAGAGAGTTGATCTTCATTTTGCGTAAAACAGTTTTTTTTTGGCAAATTTGGACTTTCACATGACATTATAAAAAACTATGAACACTAAAAAATTTTCCTTACAGTAAAAATTAGTCACAATGAATGTATACAAAACCAACCATATCTCGTAGGCCTACAAATATAACAATCATTAAAACAATAAAAAATATTGGCGAATCGCTCCCTTAAGGGTGTTAAATCATAATTTTGTATTTATATGAAACCGTGTTAATTTTGCAGACGATACTTGTGAGTACAGTTTCCTCTTACGAAACAATTTTAACTGGCATAGTTTTCTCATAACAGTGAGCCAAAGTAAAAATTAGCATGATCTACTGCCATGCAAATAGTGAAAACTAATTTACTTACGGACTAAAATAATTCACAGTGAAATAACATGTCACGGGCTACGTAATAAAACATTTTTAAGAAATCCCGTGGACTATTTTCGCATTAAAAATATTACTGAATTTTCCACTTTTTTCCTGTACTTTTGCGATTTTTTAAAGAGATAATAAATATTACGTTATTGAATTTTTAATACTTAATTGCATAGCTCATGGGATGTTATATCAGAGTGAATTATTTTATTCAAGTAGGTCAATTGGTTTTCACTATTTTCACGGCAGCAGAACAAGCAAAATTTTTACTCTGTCGCACCGTTATGAGAAAACTACGAAAGCTAAAATTGTTTCGTAAGAGGAAATTTATTGTACTCAAAAGTATCGTCTACAAAACTAAAACTATTTCATAAATATATGTAATTTTGATTTTATCGCACTTGAAAACCCTTAAACAACGATAACTTTACTTTCGCCGAAGATGCCCGAAGTAGGCTACGATTCCCCCCTGCCTGACACGAGCGCCAAAACACCCATCATGAATACTGGCGAGACGTTTCAGAATAGCACTGTTCGTATTGTTATATTCGTTATTACATTTAACTTTTCAACATATTAAACAAATATATCCGTTAATAATATGCGTTTGCATAGAAGCAAAGTTTCTTTTAGTTGTTGTTTCATTGTACCATGTATTTTTCGTTGCGTTAAGTTGTCCGCCGGAGGAGGGGAATTTCAGCAATCTTCGGTTAAGGTGGACGCCTGCCCAGGCCTCCGACCGGTGTGCTGAACTTCGGCCGTTACAGGATTATTAGAAAACTGCTCGTCTCACACGAGCGACGTCGTTCATTGTGTACATTGTATTTACGTTAATAATTAAGTTGGTATATTTTTAGCATATTGATACAACTAGCACGGCTAACGACTGATATAATTCTCTTCGTTTGTTCATGACGTAGCTTAAACATTGTGTGTATTTAAGGTTTGGGAAGCTGTATCCATTATTTTTTAATACATAAGCAAGGTACGATTCAACCTCTGAACAATATCTAGGCTTTGAAAACTGCACGACGAATGCTTCAGTAACTATAGACAGACGTTAAATAAACGTATATAAATTAATAGATACCCTCTTTGGCCCTTATATATTAAAAATAATACTCCTTGTCCAACCATTATATAACTTAATCTTATTGAATTCCGCCAAAAATATTGGTTCACTGACAACACTGATGCTCTGAAGCGCCAGTAAAATCGGTAATTTCAGTAAAGGATGTAGCCTCTCACAGGGTATCGTCAACTATCAGTGCCGTCAGCAATATCGGAACTATAGCTGACATTACTGAAAACACTGGCCAGCGAAATCAGTAAATAACGGAATGTGGCCTAAGTATGGAAATCTTGGCTCCAAATCTTTGCATAGGTATATGCGTGTACAATACATCTTTGTATTTAATATCACGACCTAAAATGAAAGGGTCCGCACTGCTCGCCTCAAGGAGGTAAGTTGACGGCGAGAACACTGCACGCCAGTTGTGACTTGCGTCTAGAAGCTGGGGGGGGGGGGGGTAGAGGCTAATGCGCGTACAATGGCGGATCCAGTTCTACGTTTTGTGAGAAGGGAGGCTCTATTCCTAAAAAGTAGCTATGCTCACACCCGAGTCTAAGAAAGGGCGGGGGGAGGGGTCCGGTGGCTCTCCCCCAGAAAAATTTAGTTCTTAAGGTGCAAAATGGTGCTAGTTAAGACCTTGTTACGGAGTTTTGCAGTGATTTCGAAAATATTTTTTTTATTGCTACCTAATACTCATATCAAAATTTCGCTGCACAGTTTCGCCACTTATATGTTATAATTTGTAGCTGAATTTTTTTTTTTTTGTAGAATTATACTGAATGGTTTTTTAGATTTCGTTACCCAAAGTACCACGTTTTTCGTCGTGAAAATAAGCAAAAATGAAGGAAATTATTTTTTTGCTGGCGAATGGTCCATTAAAAAAAAAACGTCCACAGTACTGTGCATCGTGTGATTGCACATCGACTCAAATTTTTTCAGAACTTTTGGTTAAAAAATATTTGAGTTATTGGCACCAGTCTGAAAAAAAAACTCGGGAACAAGCCCTTAAGAGTGCGTTATAGATAAATAAACGCTGAAAACACCAATTGATTTCTACGCTTTTTTCGAAGCCAAAATGGATAAAATACTCAATGACAATCCTAGATAATGGTATTTGTCAACTTTATGAGTAAATATTTATCAAGAATTACTCATTCGTTACGCGTGATCTCTTCCGCCGCAGTTAAATGCACGAGGTTCCGGCGTCAGAGATTGTGCCTCAGAAGTTAGTAACACTGGAAACAATTTTGTTTAAAACGTCGGCTGAAACTATTGTCTAGGATTACTTTTGTTTAGTTTTCGCAAATTGTCTTCAAGAAAGCTACAGTTAATAGATTAATGCTTTTAGCGTTGAATTACGTACCACGCCCTCTTAAGGCATTTCCTAAACAAAACAAAATTGCAAATACCACTTTAAAAGTTTGTAATTTGTAATATTTTACAGGTAAACGCCTGTACTAGTGCTACTTCATCCTTACTGCTTCCGCACTCTAGCTCTCGAACGAGCAAGATTCGTTCACAAGCGAACGACGGAGCTATAAGGGCGACCTTGGAGCGTGTATGAAATGCCTTAGACCTATAACGATCCAAGCACTGAACTAGTGTGGGAATGTCAACGGTGACAACATAATTTCGTCGGTGGAAGGTTTGTAGCAAAGTTCTGAGTTTCACATACATCCGGTTAGTACGTTTTGAAGTACGCCAGTCTGAAAAATCCGTTTTTAGCTATGTGGAGGGCTTGGAAACAGTGCTTTTATGAAAACGGTGTCTTAACAATGACCTTACGACCGTGTTCGAAGTGTGTTTTGTTTTCGTACGTTGGCACAGAGGGCGCATGTGGAACAGTTCAATAAAAATAATTTTTTTTATGTATCACACTGCAAAGCATTTTTAAGCACGTGGTAGGTGGCGCCCTTAAGAGGGAGTGTTACGCAATTTTCTTGTATTTTCAGTTTTTAAGCCATAACATACTTTCAAATTGTATTATCAAAATTTTCTCTTCGACAAAGCATGGTATATGTTTTTGGTAAACTGCCTGACATAAATAATAATGGGATATTTCATTAATTAGTCATGTAGAATCATCGCATAACATCCAAGAATTATCTTGCAATGATTCTGCATGACAAATTAATGAAAGATTGCATTATTATTTATGACAAGCCGTTTTCCAAGAATATATCCCTTGTCTTGTCGAAGAGATAAATGTTATGGCCTAAAAATTGAGAATACAATAAAATTGGCTAACACCCCCCTCACCCCTTTAAAGGATTAGTTTTCCTTATTCTAGTTACCACGCCTGGTTGTGAGTTGAAAGCTGTTAAGAAGTGACCTGGCAACACTGTCGGCAACAGCGCAGCACCAGCGCCGCCGGTGGTCGGGGAAGGCAACTACCTCGTCCCATTCCTCACAGGGGGGAGAAGCGGCCGGCGACACTCCCGACATCTTTACAGCTCTCTTAATTACACGAGTACGGGTGCAGCGTGCGCCTACTTGCTCGGCGATTACTGGCCGCCATCTACCCGACAGACAAGCCCCGCTACTATAAGCACAGGGTTGCCTCGTCGTCCGTCCGACGTAGCGAGACGCTGCATGGCGTGGTAATCATCCCCGCCACAAAATAACAGGCAATCGTACATATTTTCAAAATCGTTCATCACCGCGCCGCGAGGGGGGGGGGGTCAAAATAAAAACAAAAAGAACAAAAACTGTAGCAGTGGTATCTCTTCTGGTTCCTGGGTGGTATGCAAAGACAGGGCGATAAATTGTTGGAGTTTTAGGAGGGCAAGACGAAGAAGACCGTAATTTTCTGACTTGCTGGAGTGGGCCTCCCTCAAAAAGGGCATGGGAAAGGGGGGAGGGGGTAAAGGAACGGTTGAATGTTCGCCACCACGGCGAACCGATGTCTGAAGTATACAATTAGGGTATTTTCTTTGCCATTACGTCATTCGGCCGAGTCCAGAAGTTGCATACACACTATGCAAACAAGTTATAACTTTGCTTTATTTTGAGACACACATTTTGTATCAGTTGTGTAAGAGAAGACTACATGCCTTAACATCGCCATTTGAAAAATAAGTAAATAAATAAATAAATAAACTACTAATTGAGCGAGGTGGCGCAACAGTAACATACTGGACCCGGGTTCGGTCCCCTTTTCCGGTCATCCTGATTTCGGTTTTCCATGGTTTTCCGAAATCGCTCTAGGTGAATGCTGGGAAGTTTCCTTAAATCAAGACCATGGCCGACTCCTATCCCAACTCTCGTTATTGTTCCAAATGACCTCGCTGTTGACGAGACGTAGGCCTAAACCCCACTTACCTACCCACCTACCTTATAAACAACTTTTCCTTAATTCAATCTAAACGAACTATGTTCGTTTTCCAGTTTTCTTGCCCACCGGATTCCCCGTCCTGTCTTATTTGTACCTCCAAAGTTATATTTCCAAATCTGTCAAGATGATGTGTGTCTCCACAATATTATGTAGGGATGAGTGTACATCCCTTTGTACCAAGAAGTTTCTGAAACTGCTTCGTACACTCTAATTGTTTTGTATTTTTACAAGGGAAATTCTTTGAAACCAAGTTGCCAAAGAATTTCCTTGCAAAACTATAAAAGTTGTTGCTGTAAAAAAATGCAACATACATGTTTCAGAAATTAAAAGTTATAGTATAATGTTACTACACGCAATTAGAAGAAAAAATAGAAAATTTAAGGAATTAATTTTGTTTTGATCGTAAAAATGAATTTATTTACTAAATGCTTATTAAATAATTTTACGTGTAATTTTCTAAAGTTGGCGGTTCACCTCAGTTTTCAACGTCTTTTTTTTATTTTTATATTTGTACCAAATATTTTTTTCTTAGTTTAGACATAAATTGTGATTAAATCTTCGTCTTAGGAAATTTGTGTATCTCTCTAAGTTTTTGTGTAATGAGTCGTACACGTCAAAATTTGCACTTTACGGTTTTATGAACGCCACTAAGATCAACTGGCATTCCAAACCGAAAAAATTCACCGAGTATAACAATGTTGTAAGCAATGATTTGACACACATAAAAACAATATATATATATATATATATATATATATTTTGCATTTTTAAAAAATTGTTGAAATTTTTAAGTTTTCGTTCCAAAATTCCGAATTTTTTTTATTTAAATACAAAAATATTTAATTTATTGTTTGTATATACGTCAAATCATGGCCTACAAAATTGTTACACACTGTGAATTTTTTCGGTTACGTCAGTTGGATGACGTTTCAGACTTTCATGCTTCAATCTTTAGTACTTATATTCACCTTTCATACATTTGATTCGGATTTTCTTACAGTAACTGACAAAATAAAATCAGAACGCAGTTTTCAGCCATTTTAATGCTCCGCAGCAGTATTTCTATAATTTATTACGTATACTTAAAAAAAATTATGAAAGAAGTAGGCCTAAATATGACTCGCTAACATAAAAAGTCTTTTCGTTATAATTTGTGGTAATTGAAGCACTTTTTGGTATTTTTTGGAACAGAACCCTCTGAATAACATACTAGTGTATTATTCAAGTTTCATACGTTTGATTTTCATACATTTTTCCAAGAACACATTTTGTATGAAATTAGAGGACTGCCTGTATACTGATTATTTGTTCAAGAGCTCAAAATTCAATTTTTCTTATCTCCTGAAAAATAGCGGACGTGTTACGGCCAGACATTCTTCTACGAAGGTCACTCGATTACGCACGGTAACGGGCAGTGGATTTTTTCCCCCAGAGTCTGATCGTCATAAGTGTTGAGTTTATCGTGGGCTTACAGAGGACTGTCGGTGCTGTCGTCTGTTGTGTATGTCCGCCTACAATCGACCCTCCTGTGCTGGGCGATAAATGAAAACCGCGTGCCAGTCCGCCCACGTCACGTGACCTCGCGGGCCTAGGGTCGCCCACAGAATGCTCTTAACTTTCTCTGCCGCCCTCATCGCCTTACTTTCCTCGCCACATTACGTCAACTGCAATAACAAACAAAATAGTAAAATTACACGTGTTCAGAAGCTGGGATTACCAGACACTGGAGATAAGTGAATGAAGCGAGTGAACAGGTTTTGGTCAGCGCTTAAGGGGCCCGCCTCGTTGCCATAAAATCACACTGCAGCGTGTTTGAAGAAAAAGTTTTACACCGAAACTAATACACGTGTGTTCACGCCGTTTGTCTACGAAAAGAACACACACTTCAGACGACTGCCCTTAAGTACTTTCAAGACAACACACGTATTAGAAATCCCCTTTTGGGGCACGTAAAAATGGGTTAAAACGGGGTTTTCAGGCTGCTATAGCGGAAAATATACTAGCCGAATACATGTGAAACCACTTAAGGGTAGTGCATTGGACTTTAGTAAAGTGACTTCGTAAATAAAACAATAGGGTCACCACTTAAAGTCCCATAGGAAATTTTGTTTTTTCGCGAAGACTGCACGCCTTAAGCGTAGAGGCGACGCACCGTTGTTTGGCTTATACGACGTCGCCCTTAGCATCATACCTCACTCACACAAACACATGTGCCACGAGGCGGGCTCCTTAACGTCGAGGTCTTCAGCGCTGGTGAGGGGTGACATGATGTGAGTATGAAGCAGCGCCGGAATGAAGGGACGGGGGAAACGGGAGATCCCCGAGAAAACCCGCCGACAAGCAACATCGTCCGGCACGATTCCCACATGCGAAGTGTGGTCTGATCGCTCGACCGCCGCGGCCCTCGTAATTTATAATTTTAATGGTGGATAAGTTTTCAGTGATGATAACATAATATCGTGGGCTTAACGCAAGAACTAGATAACTAGGTAGCTGGAGATATCCAATTGTAACATCGGAAATTGCTTTTGTCATACACAGAGTTATTTGTTGAAATGCAAATTTGTGTTGTATCAATACTCTTAATTATCAAATTTATAAGTGTATACACATCAAAAGGAACAATCATAAAGGTACTCTAGACATATGATAACTTAAACTTGGAAAAATTAAGTTACCCAGTTCTTGCACTAAGGTGACGATATGATAGCGAGAATATCATGGGAACGACCTTCAAAAATAAAATATTCTAGACAAAATATAAGTTCTATTACCAATTAAAATCTAATGTGAAAGTTGATTGCCAGGGACAAAAATTTGAATAATAAAATATATTGTAGGCTACGGACCAGAACGATAAGAATACACGCAAGAGTAATGAAATATTTGATGAAGTAATTCATCCTGTTAAAAAGCCGGACATTTCTGCGCATCACAATATATCCGGCCGGACGTGTCAAAATACTTAAAAAGGATGACGTCCTCATGTTGCCGGACGTTGGTAACCCTACTCGCAACTAATTCACGAACGTTTTCTTTTTCCCTTGCGACTTTGGTCAACTGGTCTACCGTGTCCTCCTTTCCTGCAATTTAATATTCTCTTCGTCTTTTTTTTCTCTCTTGCTCTCTCCGTCACCTTCCTCTCAGCAGTGGCAAATCAAAAGTTCGTAATGTCCACTTCGGCAGAACACAAGCTTTGGAACGTTTCGACACAATAGCTAAAACACAGGAAATATTACCTTATCGTTGGGGTAGAGGAAAAAAAGCGCATCGTCACGATGAATAGGAACATCCAAAAATTGCGTTATTATTTGGTGGCGGCTTAAACGTTACACATAAGTACAAACATGATCATAATATGTAGGTTAATGGCCACCAGCCCCTACATGTTGTCAGTAAAGGTGTTCACGGGATAAAATTCGTAACTTTTTATCTGCATAACGTGTTGTTGTTTGTTTTATAGTTTCATAGTTTTCCCATAGCATCATGTCAAAGTCAGAGTTTGCAAGATACGGGAACACAGTAAAAATAGAAACCACGTGACTTTTACTGAAATGAGATATTTTGGGCAATGTACTCAAATATTTAAAAACTAACTACAAAGTACTTCTGTCTTTTTTACAAATTGCCACAAATGAAGTAAATTGTTAGCATTTTGAGATTTTTTTTAAGTACATAGGAGTTTCGTTGTGTGTTTTTAAATATACAAGCATGTAGCCCATAATATACAATTTCAGTGTAAATTATTTTATTAGATTGTGTCAGTTGGTATTTGTTATTCGTATGTTCCAGTAACGTGAAAATTCTGACGTCATGACTCTATGGGAAAACTATGAGATTTAAAAAAATTTAACAAGCGGAAAATATCACAAGTAACGTCTATAAAACGAACAATATGCAGTACAAATATACTGTAAAATTATTTTTGGCACGTGAACGCTCTTTAAGGGCCTCGCCTACCACACGCTTAAAATGCGTTGCAGCGTGTTCGTAATACCTCTTTTTAAGAAACTACTCCACATATGCCCAATGTGTCTATGTACGAAAAGAAAATACACTCCAAACCATGACTGAAGAGTAGTTTCAAAGCATCACGTCGATTATAAATATCATCTCGGAGATCCTCAAAATGGCTAAAAACAGCTTATTCAACCTGTTATATCTGAAAAACTACTTGCAGATTTCGTGTGAAACTTGTCTAGGTGCACGCAATGAACATTGCTTCAAACTTTCCACCAATAAAAAGATGGGTTCGCCACTGAAAGTATCAGTCAGGCGAGTGTTCTACGATACTGCACACCGTTTCAGTGTCCTGCGGTAGAGGCGATACCGCACCACAGAAGCTGGTCAACATCGCCCTTGGCGCCGTGCCTCACTCACACTAACACACGGCCAGTAGGCGGGCGCCTTAAGCGTGCGTGGCCTCGCTGAGATATAACTCTTAGATGGCCAAGTTCAAGATGGCACCAACTTAAAAGATCCATTATCTGTTTAACTTATTTCGCACTAAGCGTGAACAGCTTTCATATCTGTCAATTGTCAGTTACTTATTTTTAAAACCAAAAATATTCGTGCAGAATTACAGTTTGAGACAGTAGTTCTTCCTTCTAGTTGCCAGAAATAAAATTTTAAACTCCAATATGTCAATTCTAGGAATTTTGAGTTGTTACAGTCTTGAACTAGAACATCGTTTTAATTATTGGCCAGAAGCATTATCCTCGGCAGACCACGGTTTTTTTGGCCAACACGCGATATCTATATAGCGAACGTACAGCCGTTTGGAGTGTCCAACTCTGCTGGCCGCTGGTCGGCGGGTTTTCTCGGAGGTCTCCCGTTTCCCCCACCATTTCATTCCTGCGCTGCTTCATACTTTAGTCGGAAAAGAGTTTCGTTTATACTTTCGCCAGATGATCTTGTACGTAACCAGTTAAGATTTCCCCGTTTTGAAACACATTATACGTGAGAATACTGCGGATAATATTTTACCGTAAAATAGGGTTACGTGTTAAATTACACAACTTTTAGGTAACTTTATACTGCAAGTTTTTTATTAAGTAAAGTTGTGCGTCCTCTTACATTGAAACAGAAAGTATTATTGTAAGTAGGCCTACCATACTTTTGTTAAAATAGGGACAACAATTCAGTATGTTTGTCGGTACTATATGGACTGTTGCTACAACAATATGTAAAAGTAACATATATTCTGTAAACGAATGATGTTCTTTGCTCATACAGAACAGATTGTTACTTCCACAGAACATATGTACGTGGGAATACTCAATATGATAGCGATAGCTAAACTGGCCTGTAGTCCCTATTTTTTTAAATATGGTAACTGCAACAATACACTTCTGTCAATGTAAACTGATTACAACTTTACTACTCTCTTGATTAAAAATAAGAAATACTTTAAACGAATGGTAGTTTTGGAATTTTCATATGAAACGAAACTAATTTACTGGCGCAAAGTTACTTTGGAGGTGCAAAGTAACCTCACATTACTGTGGAGTTACCCTATTTCGAGGCTACTTCCATCACATATTTTTTTTTTGTGAGTAAAGGGTTGCAAAATTTCAAATTGTTTAAGGCTTCACCATTCACAGTTGTAATAGCGCGTGTATGAGAGATTTTGGTCAGCGCTTAACATCGAGGTCTTTAGCGGTGGTGAGAGGTGACATGAGGTGAGTATGGAGCACCGCCGGAATGAATGGGCGGGGAAAACAGGAGATCCCCGAGATGACCCGTCGACCAACGGCATCGTTAGGCACGTTTCCCACGTGCGAAAATCAGGGGATCAACCTCGCTGGGAATCGAACCCGGATCTCCTTGGTAGGATGCCACCCCGACCCTAGCTGTAATAGCAAACCCTACTTCAGAGTGAGGTGGTATCTTGGAATGTTCATATGGAATGAAATTAATCTGGTGTTGCAAAGTTACCCACAGGGGATGCAAGTACACTTTACTGAAGAGGTTAAGTATACAGCAGGTGCTAGATGCCCGCGTCTGAGGTAGGGAAGCAGGTAGGCGGTAAGAGCTAGATTGGCTTGTACGTCAACAACAGTGTCGCCTTTATGTGCGGGGAGTGAAAACGGCGTGCAGTGTTTTTATCTATGGGATTGTAAGCTGTGGGACATCATTTTATTTATGGAAATTGTAAAGCAAAGTTCAGCGAATGCTTCTCTATTTTAGTTTTACGATTCCGGTTGGTATTTTTTACATGATAGCAGTCGAGAAAGCGTTTTTTTTTTTTTAAGGTGCCCCGTGTAAAGAAAACATATTGTGAAATATTTTCCTTCACTTTAATAAAGGATGAGATAAAATAGGAAAAACCAACCAATATCTCTCTATTACTAGAGCTACTGCTGACCAAATGGAAACCAAACGCCTGTAGAAGTCATAAGAAATATATTTAAACAGAATTCATATGATAGGAAAAATAATTACTTCTACAGACAAGTCAGGCAACTAGATAAATAAATAAGCAGAAATTATGATAGTGTATGAATTTTCAAAATGATGTGTTTCTACCGTGACCAAGGTGATTAACTCGGGTACGAACCTGACCATCAATTAACTTACAAACCCGGGTTCTACTTGGTTTTCTGGGTTATAGATGTTTCCATTTTCCTGTTTGTTCCCGGAACAACTTATAAACTTCTTAAACTCTTTGCTAGCTCAAGTTTAGAAATCTCAGGTCGATCTTAGGTTTTGTTCATTTGAAGTGAATCGCGCCCGTTGAGATATAAGAAGAATTTTAAAGCTGTTCTGTCTAATCAACTAATTTTTCGGGAACTTGACACGACGGCGTAGTTTGGGTGGGTCTTACTGAGGATGTCTTGTAGTAGGTCTGGACGGTTGTCTCTAGATCATCCCTCGATACTCATTCCACCACATCCTTCTAGTCCTGGGTGGCGACCATGTACTCCTGGTGCTCGTAAGACGATCGCGACCTCTTCGTCCTCAGATGAAGCTCTCGTTCCCCTCGTTCGTCGAATAGTGAACCCGTCGAACTGTAGACCTCGGAGACCTGGACAGCAACGAACACGAAGTGGACTATGGAATGGCCTGATCCACGGGCTCTTCTTTACAATTCCCTGGAATGTCCTTCTTCGGCGTTGACATCGTGTATAATTTCCAACGAAATTCTCCTGGTATTAGTCGTAGAAGTAAAGTGAGACCTTTCTAACGACGCGTATGAACAATTTAGCGTCTCGTCGAAGAAATCCTCAGGTCGTCTTGACTACACGTCTGTTCGGCATCATGGACGGGAACGTTCTTTTTCATAAAATTTTCTCAATCGTTCTTCAACAAAACTACTTCTCTTGTTTTAACGTCGCAACACCCATTCCAATCAACACTTTCCTCGTAGCTAACCCCGGGTTTGTTCGCCAATATGATCAGATCAGGTTGTAATCCGTGATACAAAACAAAATATTTCTAGCATAGATATAAAAGCTGTAGAAGTCATTTAAGTTTCAAAACCACAATACCTTATACATTCAATAGATAGACAATTAAAACTTACATTCTTCCTGGCACGTGGTAACTATGGTCATAGAATAGTAAATACCTACGTTAATTGACAAATAAATTGAAATTTATACTCTTCTGTAACATTGGACAAAATGCTACGTTATACCCATAACCATGTTTCTAAGCATGATATCTAAAGAAAATAAAAAATGGATAAGCATAGTTTGAAATATGTTTTCTCGTCGTAGATCAAACGAACGCTTAGTAGTATCTCTTAGAAACACTTACTCCTGACACGCTGCACCAACGCTTGTGCTGCAGCTACATAGGGCTCTTAAGTCATAAGCAATGGCGTCTTTTTTTTTTGTGGGGGGGGGAGTTTTTTTTTCGGCGACAGTGTCCTTGTTGCATCTTTTTTATTTATTAAGCATATATAAATTATAAACTTTAATATTAAAACTTCAGTTTTGTGTGCTTAAGTTAGCATTATTTAAATAACAAAATACAAAAATATACTTCATACACTTAAAATTTTAAATCCAGGGGGTAGGGCCCCCCCTACCCCCCTTAAATGACGCCCCTGTTCATAAGCATTGCTTGGGTCTGTGCTTGTGAGCCCAGAGTAAAGGGAAAAGTCTTCTTGCCGCCGTAAAAGGGGAGTCGGGGTAGTCATGGTGCTATGAAATCATGAGGTCACACACACATTCTCGCAGCGGGCGTCTCTTACAACACACTGGCGGTCACGAATACCCGCCCACACTTCACTCCGGTCAGCCGGCCAGTCGCACGCCACTTTGTTCGCTTCTTTGTTATGCATAACAGGACGAGATTATATTACTACTACTGTTAGTTTCTCTCATCTTTATCTCTCTCTATTTACCCACACACCCATTTCCTCATCTTATAAAATATCGCTTGACTTTTCAACACAGACGAATGATGCTTCCGGCCGCATCTGTACCATAGACGATATTGCTACACCGTAAGGCCCTGTCACACCGACAAATATTTGTCTCCAACTATATTTTACGATAAAGTTGGAAGACGAATATTGGATGACATGTGGTCAACAAATTTTTTCGTCAAATAAAGTTGGCCGGTTACTATCAAATATGTTTGAAGACATGTCGCACTGTCAAATTTTGTTGGAGCTCTTAACCTATGTGTTTGGTTAAGTTTTAGAATAAATGTAAAAGTTTGGTACACATTTCAATTTAAGAGCATTCAGTATGTAAATAATGCAAAATAATTTGATTATCAGGAAAACTTCACGGAAGAACAATAAGTGCCAATTTTCTGCAATATTTATATTTTTTATTTGTAGATTTATGTATTTTAATCAAAATTGCACGGACTCAGCAAGCCTACATTTCAAATCTTATAAATACCCAACCCTTCGATTAATTTTAATTACAATGTATTGCTTTGTCTTTTACCAAAAACTACAGTAATATTTTCCTTCCAACTCAACATGGTGCACGAAAAGGTTACGATATTTTAGTTTACAAAGGAAGTGATTGTGATTGGCTGAGCCATCCAACACCCACGAAATTTTTGAACCTGTAAATTTCGCAAATATTGGATGAAAACGAAAGCCATCAAACTTCTTCCAACAAATATGGCCGCGACAGTGACGTTTTTTGTGACGTCACTACCATCCAACATTACTTGATCATCTTTATTTGAAGCGGTTGGAAGGAAAAATTTGACAGTGTGACAGGACCTATAGATACCGAAGTAACATTAAGTCACGCAAAAAGGCGTGTTCCTCATACTTTTCATACACTTCTGAAGTACAGTTTCGAGGTAACATTTTAAACACTGTGTACCAGAATTTCGGTGCATTTGACAACGAGAATCGCAAAATACCTAACAATTAGAGACATGAACTTTTCGCGAAAAGAAATTTGCCTCACTTTGTGTCAGTGACTTGTGTGCACGTCTGCAGACTTGCTTCACGGTCAGAGATTGGATGTTTTGACATTCGTGTGTCGTGGGGTTTTACACGCAAATCACAGACGTGTGGTGTTACAGTAACCTTATTGTGACTGGTACAGTCAAATGAGAAACGTCACA
>PNEQ01034701.1:20619-61949 GCA_003012365.1 Medauroidea extradentata | reverse complement strand
ATAGGCCGTCGGGTTCGAGCTCTATCGACGTTTCTTCGGAAACACATTTCACCCCTTTTCACCCCCTTAGAGGTCGAATTTCGAAAAATCCCTTCTTAGTGCTCGCCTACGACCTGAAGGGAACCCCCACAAAAAATTTCACGATTCTAGGTCCAGTGGTTTGGGCTGCAGTTTGATATGTCCGTCAGTCAGTCAGTCAGTCAATCAGTCAGCTTTCATTTTTATATATACATAGATTACAACTATTTGCATTCGTTTTTAATTTTTGTTTTATTTAATGTTTATGGCTGTAAAATTACTTTTCTGCATTGAATATAGACTGTCGCTGTGTTAAGTGGAAGAAAATTCACATTTTACCTTACACTGAACTCATATAACTAAGCAAAAAGAAGTTTGGTTTTGTACGCGTTATAACTAGATTTGTTACATTTTAACCGAATTATACTCCTATTAATTATGCAATTACTGCATACGAGTGAAGAATATTTATTGGTAGAGTGAGGCACAATTCGCGTTATCATTTGGTTACAAACTAAATTTCACTTTCCTCAACACAACAGAGCATAATCAGCGATTCAATTGGCCACGAACTTTTATGCGTTGTAATTTACGTGTTTTAGTCTTTTCAGAGATTGGCCTCTCTACCGTGCAAGCATTCTCCGCGGCAAGTCACGGCAATATTGGCCAGCGGGAGACGTTGAACGAACCTATAGTCACTTGGAGTCTAGTCAGCTGGCAGAAAATAATCCGAATTTTGCATGTCTATATTTACTGATACAAGGCAGTGATAATTTTCACTTACGACGCACTGACAGAAAAATTTTGTAGGAAGTCTTCCCTGTTAAATTCTTTTATAGCAAACACAAAATAATTTTGTTGTCGCCACAATATTTTAGAGCTGTCAGCAAAATGTTTTTTGTGGTAACTACAAAGTGTATTTACCAGGGTAAATGCCCACAAAATATTTTTTCCGTGTGACTAAATACGCCTGTGCTAGAAATAGGAAAATATCTACGTACGTTTCCCGTGGTATTCCGTAAACCATGGACCAAAATATTTACATTTTTCCATTTTAAAATGTTGCAAAGTATAACGAAATCTACTTCAATACAAAGAAATCTCTATATTACACAAAACAGGTGTATGAATAATAATTAAAATAGAGATGCATAGACATTCAGTGTTACGAAGGGAATTGAACATTTCATTGCGTCGGTATTACTAAATTAAAATGTGCGATTCAAGACATTACAGCATGTTTATTTTTATTTTGCGATTTGTTATGTTTGCTCGTTGTAATTGATGTTGAATACAGTTATAGTAATACATGTAAATTGTTTAATAAAAACATACAAAGAAACGTGGAATTGGTTTTTGTTTGAATTACGTAACCATACACTTTTAAACGTTTATGAAATAGAGTTGTTTTAGTATCTGTCAATTTTAAATTCAGTTGTGTTTTTAAAAGACGTATTTTAATTATTAAAACCAATGTGAGTTATTCTACCTGCGGTAAATCATGATATTCTAAACACGGCCATAGGAAACAGCCATGAGTGAAATGCAAAAATGCCAATGTATTTATCAGTGACAGTACGGTATGTTACGCATGTTATTGTGGACATATTAAGACAACCGTATTTAGTGAACAAATGTATATTTCAAAAGCTCTTAGTGAAAGTAAAATAAAAAATATTTATACGATAGGCCTGCTTGTGATGGCAAAGTTAATTCAGGAGCTGTATGAAAGAAAGCGAAGGAGCGAAGTTCGTCGGTTTTTGTTATAATGCGGAAACTAAGAAGATCGTAAATTTTCTTATACGTTGCAGGGCCCGTTAGACCCTTGGTGCACGCATATACGCCCTTCGTCTTTGCCAGTTGCTCAGGTTGCGTAAATAATGCGAGCCCGTATTTTAGCTTTGCGCCCTTAAAATTACAAAGGAAGCCTCCGTTATGGCGGTTCTTAATAAAATCAAGAGCCTGGTTGAAGCAAAGACGTAATATATAGTGTAGGCGTAAGTAAATGTGCGTGTTGGTCTCGGCATCTTCATGACTAGTAAGAAAATTAGACCAGCGACTGCTAAGAATAGGACTGCCCTGTGGCTATCAAATCAAGCTTCTGTAAAAATATATAAATTATCATATGGCCATTTATTTTTGTACAACATCGGTCCGCAGAGTGGGTTCGTGTTTGGAGAAAATTCTTAGAAAATGAAGTTAACATATTTAAATCTTTTAAATTTCAGAACTGGTAAAGAAATATTGATTTCATGTCAAATATGACGACTGGTAAAGTTACATTCCTTTTATCTGTAAGCAAACTTTGAAGCTAATTTTTCTAATATGATGGATAGGAAAATAAGACATATTGAAAATTCACCTGTTATAAAAAGCTTCGAGTAAAATGATTCACACCGTATTTGTTTACAAAATTCTTAAATACAGGCTACGTATTTTATATTACCTGTAGTCTTAATTTCATTAGACAACATATTGTCTCTTGTTAGTAGGAAAAGGTTTCTTCGACGAATAAAGTTGTCTTATCGTGAACGATTTTAAAATTCGTTTTAAAGCTATATGAATCGACAGATAGCCCAGCCTAGCTACACAATAATTTAATATAAACAGAATCAGGGAATTTTCAAATACATAATTTTTTTCACATTTCACGGTAAGGTTGTTAACAGTATAATTTGTAAAGATGAAAAAACATTAATTTATCATTAAAAAGGTTTGGAATTAAATTTTGACAGCTACATTTAGCTAATGTGAACGCTATGCTGATTTCTCATAGCAAACGTTACGCAACCTCCAAATAGATCAGATACTAGTAATGGATGGAAAATTAAAATTATTTAATGTAAAGTGGTTTAAGGATAGTCAAGTGAAATTCGCTCATATAATAACTAATATTACACCAAGAGCAACGAAGATTAATTTTTTTAGCTTGTTATGAATATATCTTCCTGCTTAAAAATTATATAGTGACCTCGATCGCTTTTTATGCTACAGTCTAGTAAACCCAATGTCTATAATTGTCTACGTATCGTAAAAGATCAAACATGGCAAATATATGCCAAGCATTACTCAAAGCCGGGCGTACTCAAGGTACTTTCGCGGTAATTATTCTGATTTCAGCAACATTGCCGCAATTATGGAGTGAGAATCGTCTAATGCTTCTTTGTACGACCTCAAAGTCAACAATTCATTAACCATGATAAACAAGAAAGCAAAGAATTTATTAACGGACCAAAATTGTTCCTGGTTGCAAAACATGAATACCAGTAACGTACTGTACTATTGAGGACATACGCCATTGCAATATTATGTTGTCCCAGAAATCTTCACCTGAAGAAGGTAGCAGATGTCAGCTTCCGTAACGTCGTAAAAATACGACCTTTAGAAATCTACTCTGTTCTTTTGTGTCTTCATCTTTGTGTCGTCTAGTCTGTTGTCTGTAACGTCGTCATTTTTATTCTGTCTTGTGTCAATCATCGTCTTCGTCCTAGTATTGTCTGTGTTGTCTTAATTGTGGTGTCCTGAAATTTACAGATTATTTTGTTTTGTGTTTAGACTATTATTTTCGATGCTAATTTTATTTTCCTTTATTTGTTGTTGACTAATTCCTTATGGAATCTTTAATTTACTGCTGTTTTGGTTTACGGATGTGCTAAGTACAGCCAAACTAGGCTTGTTTTCTCATTTTTCCGTTCTTCGTTTGTTTTTTCTAAATCTCATTCCAAGATATCTGGGACGACATAATATTGCAATAGCGTATGTCCACAATAGTAAGTACGTTATTCTGTCCCATTGCAAGGAACATTCAAAGTCATTAAGGATAGTAGTACAACGAGAAGATACTGTATGGCCCGTGAACACTGTAAAACATTTCTTAATTATTATAGGAAAGTTGTTACCTATTAACAGTATTGCAGACTTGCCACGCGTCAGCTCGTAAATAGAGCAAATGATCAACATTGTTACTATACACGCCTTGTGACGTTATTATAGAGGTACGTAAATTTCGCGGATTCATCTGGCAGTAGCCTAGATTGCTCAGTCCTGTACACGCTCTGGATACAATCGATTATTCATTGGCTTACAACATTACAAGTGATAGCTGTATGAATCATTTCCTTATTTACTACTGGCTTCAAGTAGTCAAATACGTTTCGTGACAGCCGTCAGCTAATCACACACGTGATTATGAAGTGTATATTTTTGGCGTTCAACCTGACCTGGAATGTATTTGCGAAATTTATGTACCTCTACCTATAACTCTACAGGATCGCTACTATTGACGTATAGGAACATATTTTTACCATGTCAACTTTCTTAATACCTTTTCCTGTACACTGGTGTGCTAAACGTAAAAATATTATTTAAAGTGTAAAGCCTTGTAGCGTGTCGCACGTATTATTTTGCTCGCCTAACTAGTAAACGTGTACCTATAATGTTTATAGATTGCAGGAACATTCAACTAAAAACGCATTGTTTTGGTACCATACTTATGCTATAAAATAGGGTTATCTATCCAGTTTGGACGTTGTTACAATCGTATTGTTCTTACAACAATGTGTTTTGTAGAAGTGACAATATGTTCTGTAGAATTGTTTAATAAATTGTTACTGTATGTTATAATGCATTGTTGTAGGAACAATGTAGAGAGAGTGCAGGCGACAAACAGGGCTTTTTTCTTTATTTTAACAGACGAATATTAACTGCAACAAATGTGTTCTATCAGTAAACCATGCTTATGAGTCCACCTTGAACTGACAGTAGTGAAATATTTAACCTGCTGTATCTGGAAATATTACTATTCTGGTCCGTAAAACACAAAAATGTAATCTTAATGTCAAGGATTCTGGTAATAATGAAACCTATGGTTTACCGTTTAATGTTTTCATAGAAGAAAAAGTTATTGTTACAAAAACACTGGGCGCTGTTTAGTGCGCAGCGTACAGTGTTGATGTTGTTTATATGCATCCAATGATTCTTTATGGAAAGAAATTTGCACCAAATTGATACAATGTATTACGTATACATAAGTAGCGCTGCTTTCTGGTCAGTTATTGGACGTTTTATAATTCTCATTGTCTTGGCGTTCTAATAGCTAAGCATGTGGTTTCGCAGTAACCTTACTTCGATTGGGTCAGTCTGATGATTGACGCCTCTTCACAAAGACGTACTGATAGCAGCTATGAAACAGAGCTACATATGTGCGCACGATGACGTGAGTAAGTTTGAGCAAAATCCATTAAAAAAGGAGTGGTTCTATTCGAGCAAAACTTTTTTTTTTTATTTCCTCCCGTGGTTTAAAAGCACTACGCGAGGACTTTCTTAAATTTGTGTGTGAAGGTTAAGATATCCACGCCTTAATCACAAGGCTTAACATCCTGTTTGACAGCGAGGTCATGTGGACTCAACCGTCGGCTTGAAAAAACATGGCATGGCAAAGAATCGCAAAAGGCTGTTGTTTAGAAACCATCGCTACACGTTTTTTATAGGAAACCACAGAAAACGTAAATCAGCAATTGAATTTGCTGTAAGTGATACTTGTTTAAAATACATGATGTTTCAGAATTACAATTTAAAATATCAGTAAAAGAACCCTCAATTAATTTGGAGCGATGATTTAATAATGCGTAGAAGTACGTAATAACCAAACAATAACTTATAAATACGGTTACGTGTTGCTGTAAAGCTTACTGATGCATCTCGTTGGATAGAATAATCATTCTGGGCGCAACAAGTGGTAGAAGTTCCATGGATTATTCTATGATATTCTAAAGATTTATTTCGTTGACCATTACTGAGGAAAGTGACTTAGGACATTTACCGTAAAAATAGCACAAGACTGTTAACAGTACACCATAAGACTGAAATTACAAGTATCCTTGTAAGTCAGGAATTTTAAATACAAATTAAACAAATAACTCAACAACTAGTTTGATCAGTATCCAATAACTTGTTACATTTAACAGAAAAATAAAAACGTTGTTACTTGACAAAATAATAAATGATATCGTCAAGGCTTATGAAATAATTTCAAATGGTTTAACAATTCATTGAATTGAATTCCTCAGGAGTAATTGTTTTATACTTGTTTCAATTTAGTGTATTGATAACTTACACATTAAGTTTAAGAACGTTTATGTATAACATTGAATAGTAACATTAATTGTTTTTGAGATTTTTTTAAACTTGGGGATCTGAACATTATGAATTCCCACGTAAATTCATAATTTTTTATTTGTGTCAGACCATTTTTATTTTTATATTAAGAACACCAATGTCGTGAGGATGGATAATTGAGCTGTTGTGAGTAACAAAGTTTTAGCGACACTCGTCTTGAATGACATAGTGAACAAGTTTCAGCAAATGTTTACAGTTCAAGGCATTTTTATCCTCGTTTGTAAAGCACGTAACCATAGGTTAAAATAACCGTGTTACTTATATTCGGTAAAGTCTTAAAGTATCTATATATTAACAGCTCTTGTAGAACAATTAAGACATTTATCTTACAACGTTTATCACATGCCGCAAGTGTTTGGCTATTTCTGCATTGTCTCTATGGCAATTTTCAGCAAATATCGCCCGTATTTATTCGGGAGTCTACCATTTATGGAGTACTGTAAAGTGAGCTTTATATATCCCTACAGAGGTACCTTTGTATTATTCAAATTATTATTTTTTTTGCGGTATTGTAAATGATTAATGAGCCTCACAAAATTGTGTAAAAATAAAAAAAGTGTGTATATATGTATACACACACATATATATATACACACACATATATATATATATATATATATATATATATATATATATATATATATATATATATATATATATATATATATATTTACACGTGAGTGTGTGTGTATGTGTACTATTAAATTTCTACGCATAACAATTTTACGTACTGAAGTTATCTCATAATGACGTATCAAAATCAAAATCATTTATTACTGGATATTCAAAGTAGTAAATATTTACTTATGTGTCGAAAATATAAAAAAAAAAAATATTCGTTAGGAGGTAATGTCAATAATATTAGTAGACGGGTAGACATTAGAACCAACACGTGGAAAATAATAGAAAATATTTTGCATTTTTATGGCATGTAGAAACCATACAAAATAATCGTCGGTGATATTTGAGTTGTCTTTCACAACAATTTACTTATTGTTTCGGAACGAATTTTCTCATTGTCACAAATGATTTTGGTTAACCACGGCAAAATCCATTTAAATTTAATTGTTTTTCTCTCTACATCACTACAAATCTCATAAAAATTTAACACACTTTATTTTTAAAAAATTTTAGACGCATTGTCTATATTTAAATTTCATATAATGTATATATATATATATTTATATATATAATTAGATAAAAATAACGTCTAGAACGATTACTTTGTTATTTCTATGATAAATGGCTCAAAATCATTTTTTTTCGTGTAGAGTATTTATCTAATTCACGTGTAAAATAAACTTCTTTAAGGTAGCCACAAAAATATAGATTAGACGAACATTAAGTGATACGTTCGGAACTTTTTCCTCAACGAACTTTCCGGAAACAAACATTAAATTTAAAAATGTTAGACATAAAATGGAATACCATTACGTTTTGTTTATATTATTTTGAAACACCCCGCAATTCTCGCAGTTCCTGGGTCTACTTGGTAACGGGATATGACGCACTTCCGAAAAAAAAAAAATAGAGAAACGACGCGCTGGCAACAGCGTACTGTAAATATAGGCAACCATAAGAGAAACACCTCGTAACTCGAACCGACAGCGCGGACGAATTCCGAACGACCAATTACACCAGGGCGATACTTGATTGGCGGCGCGATTGGTGGAAATTATCTCGTTCATTGGTCGTGTAAACAAGTACTAGCGACCCCCAAACCCCCTCAATCCAACTTCCCCCCTTCTGCACTTTGACCCCACCGCAATGGTTAGGGGTGGGGTATTTGCATCCCAACGGAACAATTCCTGATTGTTGTATAAGCATTCAGGAAATGAGTGACTGTGCAGTAAAATTTTTTACATCAAACAATTTTGACCCTTTGTTGCTATAATATTGTTGAATAGTCACGATAAAAACAATGACATAAATATTAACAATTTAAAGCGGTTAAAACTTACAACTAAGTTTAGTCCTACCATCCTTGGCACGTTTGTATAAGAAGTGCTGTAACTTTTCAAAGAAGAAATTTGAAAAATATGTATGTTATTTCCGTGGCTGTTTAAATTCATTTTGCATATTATTTTCTTCCGTAAAAAATAAAAAACTATAATATTGATAATAAATAAAAACATTTAGGTAGTTTTTTGCCTCTCTCTTCCTAGCGCACATCTGGCACATGCATGCCATGACCATGTAAACGTACTTTACTCGTGCAGATTCATCGTCCATACCCCTCGGCATCCCATGGAATGCGCTATTTTTTCATCACCCAACCGATCATTTAAATTTTTAATATAACTTCAGCTCGTTCGCGTTTGACCAGACACTTCTGATACGAATATTATACATAAAAAAATTCCGTGTGTAAAACAGCACACCGTGTTCAAGTTAAAAACACGGCTGCAGTTTCTACTCTAACAATTTGAAGAGGAGAAATATACTCGTATATGCTTATGTATGCATATATTTGCTTTGATTTCATTTATTTCTGTGCCAGATTACCGTTTGTCATATCAGGCTTCTACCATTTTTATTACACCAAAATTAGAAGACAGCAGATAAACAAAGGCACTCAGTTACAAAAAGACTGTACAATGAACTTGTAAATAAGAGTACGTAATTTCATTTATATCAATTCCAAGGAAGTAAGACAAAATTAATCTCTAACGGTAACGAAGTTGCTGGCTTGAGTAAAGACTTGTGTAGTTATATTTATACTATTTTGATAATGTGTTTTATTAAAATAATTTGTTTAAGTCTAAACAGTAATATCATCACAAACCTACATTTTTGGAAAACGAATGATTTATCCATTTTATTAGTAATTATTAAACCACTCCGTTACGCGTACTTTTTCGAAAACTATCAAGTACGGTGAATAACATGAAGCAAAACATTTAAGCGATTACGTTTTAATAAGTGATAATTCGTCATTGGAATTTGTATTTACGACCTGGTCAAAACATTTTAAGCAAATATAGTTGACAATGTAAGTAAATAGTTTTTGTAGCATAGCTGTGTTATTGCAGTATGTTTTACGGCTGTCATAAATTTTCGTTCAAACACGTGACTATATTTTTGCATATTTAAAAAAGTTTTGCAGTTAATTAGTTTCACTTCTAATGAGCTCCTAACATGCCAAAAATCGTAACAGTTGGTGCAAATTATCTTGCTGATTTTATAAGGTCTCTCATTAAGAGAAATTTATTTTCCGTAACTTGTTCCCAGAATTGAGTTACAGGGTTTGTTCTTAAGAGTACAAGATCACCAATCTTGAAGCTGTCTATTTTTGACTTTGTTATATATCGTGAAATCCTCTTAGCTGTACTAATTAACTGTCTCTTGACAAGTTCTGTTATTCTACCTGCACATTCACATTGTATCCTCGTTGGTTATGTCGAGTTTCTGTTTCATCAACGAATCTAATATCTCCGACCACTCGCTAGTTAATACCTCTAAGGAGTAAAGTTGGTGGAAGCATGCAGTGTATAATTCATAATTAGTTCAACGAAAGGTAACCTTTGTCTCCAATTTTGTTGGTGATCATGGCAGTGAATACGTAGCATAGTTCCGAGTGATCTCATCTTTATTTCGACGGCATTTGATTGTGAATGGTATGCAGACGCTGTAGTAGAAAATTTTAAGATATTTCAAACCTTTTACCTGACGTCTACAATGAACTGTGAGCCATTATCAGAGATAATGCATTCTGATTTATCAGCTTCATTTACAGTGTTCGTCACCTTCAGCAATATAGTTGTTTCCGCTCGTTCTATGGGACATAACTTGGTGAATTTCAAAATGATGTCCATCATCACAAAAATTTACTTCACCCCAGACCATAGATTGTGGCAAGAGTCCTAATTGATCGACTGACACTTAATGCAGTTATACTTTGCCATTAAATCTGCTCGTAAAAATTATAGATTTTGCTCGACCTTTCACAATTGAAACGGCTACCTCTGTGGTGCTACCCAGGGCTTGTATTTATAGTTTAGTTTGGCGACAAATTAGTAGATTCGATTTAGACGTGGCTCCGAGAAACTTAATTTATGGTTTCAGTAATATAGGTAATTTCACGCCCGCATTCATCAATCAATCTCCTCTGATACCATGAAACCTTGGCTCCGATGTCTAGCAAGGTAAATTCAATACGATACACTAAGCTTTACATGTTATTTTCTCTATGAAGTAGAAATCTTTCAAATTATCTTTCGTCCTCTGTACAAATGATTTTGCGTTTTATTTCATAAGTCATGTTCATTTGGTTCTGGGTATTGCTCATTTACTGTCCCCGTTTCGTATTCATAGCAAAATTAAAAATTTAAAAATAAATTAAACTTGCTCATCGTTACATTCTCTAAGTATTTTGCATACTATTTATCCTGAGATATTAACTCGTGATCTACTGACAAACGGATACATGCCTCGACAGTCACTTCTAGTTTAACTCTCTCTTCCTTGAGGGAAAGGAACGCTATTCCCTACTATGCTCGGGGTTTGCCGTGAACTCAGACACCGTTGGGTTGAGTGGTTGTTGACGCGAGAAGTAGCTTTTTGCCATGTCCTTATTCGGAGACCTAGAACTTCGGCGTCTTAGTTCTTCTGACGACTTCTTGCTAGTCACGATTACTACGACCTTCCTGTTGGCTCTCGCGGCAATATAATCTCGATTTGGACCGCAGACTGAATATGAGGTAGAGAGATACTAGACCTCTGCACATGTCTCAAACTCATCACGTGATCGTAGGCACGACGTTGTTATGAATAAACTGACCATGCGCCAATTATAAGTAAAATATGCTTTAAATTTATGAGAATTGAAATTATATTACAAAAAGGGTTTTGGCCTTATAACGGCAACATTAACATTAGGATATACGAATAAATTACGTTTTGTAATACTGTTTTAAATATGAAAATATTAAATATGTTATGTACGATTGGCGCATAGTCGGTTGATGCACAACACAGTCCAGTTATACGCTTATATCAGAGAATAAACGCCAGCTTGCCATAGAGAATTATTAACAGTTTTAGTGCAGAACATTGTGACCAATAGCTGAAGGAAATTACGAGGTTGATGCTTTGCTTGTAAAAACAATTTTTAATCCTTAATATAGTAGATAAAGATTTGATTATTAGTCGAACGGTATACGGTCTACTAATTCGAAAAATTTCACATAAGCAGTACAGAAATACAAGAATTCATAAACATTTGCTGCACTTACATAAATACGTCTTCCGTATTGTACACGTAAATAATCACTTGATCGTAGGCACAAGAACAACATGATTGAAAAAGAATTCCGCTACTGCGCAGCCCGACCATGACTCTATCGTTATATACATTTTATGATCTGGATGAATTGTTACGCGAAAGACGGCTCTGCCTACTGCGTCGTGGTAATTAACCCTACTATATTTTCCTATTACCTCCGTCCTTGGAAATATTAAGCTTCGGATTCGGGAGATCTTGAAACATGGCTTCATCTTCCGATCGACTCTCTTGTGTTGCCTTGCCTGCAGTTCCGATTATCAAGACTACGGAACTTGTCATCGCCACTCAAACCTGGGTTTCCTTCTTTACACTCTCTACATGCTTATTAGTTCTACTGGCGTAGTTGCCTATGTCGAATGTAGGCTGTCAAGAATAAACTGAGCATTGCTTATAATTTTCAGCGAGCCATAATTACTTCGTCTTTACTATTTATATACGAAAAATTCCGTGAAACTAAAAGCTTGTGTACACATTTCACAACTCTCAAATCTTTACGTCTATAGCCCCATTAAACACATTTTTAAAAATTATTGTAAGACTTGGGCAGTGCTCACTTTAAAGTGAATGGCCTGTATAAACTAAGATTAGCTGATGTATAAATTAAGTTAACGTTAGGTTTTTATTCCGCAACAGCGTTACATGGTAGGAGACAGGCAAATAATTAGTAAGCATCGAGATCAACTCCATCCAGCTGGATTCAAATGTCGGCTACGCACGTGTATTAAACTTATATGTTCATCTACATTCTTCCGTCCTGTAGAGTCATGCCACTTAGCATGTGGTAGCGAACTTACAAACCCCTGTCCCCCCCCCCCACACGGTCACCAGAATTGTTAGACATTTTTCTCTATAAGTTCAGAGTGTCTGACTGGGCTTAATTTTTCAACCTTGCACCAGAAATTATACCATCCTTTCAGCGTAAAACCCAGATGCTTAATATGCTCGCGGTCACTTAAACATATTGGCGTATATCTCAAACGGCTTCGAAAATTCCGTTGAGTATTCGTGCTCGGTATTCGAATATCGAGAAATATATTTACTGAGATGTTGAAGAAGACAGTTGAAAGGGATCCAACAAATTTTGCCAGTCGAACTTTTTATTTTAAAATAATTTTACTTTACCTTTGCGGAGGTAGTTTACGGATGTTAAATTATTTTAAAATCAAAACGGTAAAATTTTAGAATTTCTGTCATTACAGAACCCTACATGAAATCACACTGAAAATTATAAAAATTACTGTTTTCCATGTTTATGGAATCTGTGATTTCAATCCCTTATTTTTTTAAATACCGTTTTAAATTTTTTACTCAAAAGCTAAGCATACTACCTCCCAGTGCTATATAAGCAAACGTCCGATTATAGAATATATATACATGTCATAAAGATCTCATCGAATTATGATGACGACTGAGAATTTCAGTCGTTCGCTCGACAAGTTACCTTTCCATACCCCTCAAGTTAGTGAGTTGTTCAGCCAATTCGGAACTGATATTTGTGTGAACTTATACAATTTTCACTATCAATTCAGTGTAACTAATTTGAAAATAATTTCGTAATTAATAATGACTAGCCTGTAATCTGTCCTGAGTAACATTTCGAATGCCTGCATTTGTTGTAGCATATGATCAATAGCATTCATGTTAGTAGGATCACCAATACCGCCTTCTGCTGTTGCAGAACCTGCTGAGGAAACAGTGTCGTTGTAGACTGTGAACTGAGTTGCGACGTCTTTCACAATTTCATCTGCGTGCCTGAGCATTAATTCGTTGTCGTTCGTGGCTGACAATGTTAAGACACTTAAAATACTACTTTAGCCTACTGCACTACATAAGCTGTAAAGCCGTAATCGCACAGATCACGAAGGTAGGACACGACGCTCGTGTCGTGCTGAATAGCCAGTCACATGCCCGATTAATTTGACGTCATCGCGTTCTAAACATTCTGATTGGCTGGTCCGCACGACACGACGCGTTATGTCGTGTCGTCGTGGTCTATGTGATTCCGGCTTAACAATTTATTACTCACTGCGTCACTGCGCTTGTTCTATGGCCAAAGCAAACTACCATCTAACACAGACATCTACACTCTTTGACTACTTAGCTAAGTTTTTTCCGTATCCAATAAATTTCTCCTCTGCGCACTGTTGTAACACGCTTGGAAATGCAATTTGAAATACTGCCCTACGTTATGGTTTACCAATTAACTAATATCTACAATGTAGTTTTATTTTCACGGTGCTATTATATACATTGTGGACTAATTAAGTATCGGTAAAAACAGACCTATTTTAATGGGCATTTCACACAGTATGGTTAAGATTTAAAGGATTTAACTGAGCTGGAACAAAGCACAAATACAAGTCTTTGGGCATTTTTTAATGTATTTTTCTCAAATTAAGACCAGTTAATAGACAAAAAATACACAAAACAAAATGATATAAGAGCGCACGTGTTTTGCTAACGCAGAATTTGAAGTACTGAATAAGATTACTGGTTAAGTGCGAAGAGCAACGGGCACGACAACATAATTACTAATAATCCAATGTAGTGCCATATTTATTTCAGCGATGTTATCAAAAGTTTTTGTTGAAATATTTTCCATTAGATTGGAAATTACGTTGTTTTATACGCGTCTGTAATTCCGACTAGCTTTGCACATATGAACACAAACAGAGCTTGCGTGAGATAATTTACAGAATATAAAAAAAAATCACATTTAATCTTACAGAATAATTATGATGCAAATGTATTATTCTGTTTTACCGTGTATGGAATGTCAAGACGTCAGACAAACGACTTGAATACTAAATCTTCGATGAAATCTGAACTACTCGTCAAAATGCGATGCGAGGTTTAGGCTCAGTAGATATTTTATTGGCGGACGTTTGTATATACATTAGACGGTAGTATACTTTGCTTTCGAGTAAATAAATTAAAAATTGTTCCTAGAAAAGTAAGGGCTTGAAACCACAAAATCCATTAAAATGGAAAAATGGTAATTTTTATAGTTTTTAATGTCAAAATATCCAGACCTCTGTAATAACGGAATTTCAATAATACTCGCGTTTTGACCTGAAAATTATTTTAACATCCAAAAATCACTGCAGGGGAGTTTTTGGGATGAAGCAAATTTCAAATCAAAACGCGGGTATTTTTGAAATTCAGTTATTTTAGAGGTATAGATATTATCATACTTAAAACTGTAAAATTTATGGTTTTTCGTTTTCATGGATCTCGTGGTTTCAAGACATTACTTTTCTTAAAACAGTTTTTAACACTCGAAGATTACGCGTATACCGCCTAGTGTTGTATATACATACGTCCGCAAATAAAATATCTACTCAGCAAAAACGTCTCATCGAATTATGATGAGTATTTTATCGACGATTGAACATTCCAGCCATTCGCTCGACGTATTGCTTGTCCATACCTCTCAAACACTCAGTATATAAGACACGGTTTCATTCGCCTTATTGAATTTTATTACTTTTCGCTTTTTTGGAATTCTAAGAAGAAGAATGTTACATTATGCGATTATACGTCATATTTTATTTACATTTCGCTAGAGTACAGACCTTGCGATTTAGCTGATAACATATAATTACGCCGCAATGTGTGTGGCAAATTTTTTTATATTCATAATTTGCCCGACGAATTGCGACCTAACTATACATTACTAGCTCTATTGCTATGCTTGTATTGTAGCTAAAGGTAAATATAATTTGCGGTATAGTCGCATATGTACCATTCTTCTTCTTATAATGCCACAAAAGCGACAAGTAAAAAAATTCAATATGGCGACTAAAACCTAGCCTTAACATGATGTCGGCACTATTGGCTCTACACTACTGAAGGTTAAGGTCGACAGTGTTACCGGATCTTCCCAGAATTACGGCAGTAAGTTCTCGACGTTGAAGCCAGGTACACCACGTGTATCTGCTAGGGCAAGCGACGACATGTAACCGCAGCAGAAACCTTCTACAGTAAAGCTCAGCAACCTCGCGTCCTTTCACGACGTCAGGAAGAGTTCTATTTTTCTTCGGAAATTTTTTACTCCGTTCCTAACTGAACTTCGTCTTGTCCGCTCATAAATACAATTTTATATTTTCCCAATGGAATCATAGCAAAGTTTTATTGATTATTTTCTACCGATGAAACTTTATATTACTTCAAATCTCATGAAGTGTATTTTGAAATCGTAGCGCCTGTAAAGAACGCTGATGCAGAATATTTAAATTACGTCAGTGATTATTTCAAACTAGTTCGAAGATATTGCACTCAAAAAGCCCTGTTAAATTACTATTTTCAGCCAATTCGTATCTTTCAGTCAGTTCGTAACGGATAACGAAGGGAAATATCAAACCTCTCTAGACACTTTAATTTTTGTTTCGGTTGTAATGTAAATTGTGCAGTTGGTAAGAATCTATATAGTTTGATAAAAAATGTTTGTTAATTATATTGAAGATACAAATTTCGATTTCAGTTCATTTTATTTCAGTAATGTCCTATTTAAATAGGAAAATAAACAGAATTACATTCAACAATTCGCTCCCAACCGTACGAAGTGTAAGGTAACAATAATTAATGTAAAATTATATGCAGTTATCGTTAGTAATTTTATTTTTCAAAGGTTAAATGTTTAGTGCCTACTTTAACCTAATGATCTATGAATGTGTAGCGAAATAGTCGAAATGCTGAAGATTAAGGAAAAAGTGAATTGTTGAATGACCACTAACTAAGTACGCAAATTTACGCGTGTTAATATAAGACGGAAAATAAGTATTGCCTTTTGCATTGTTGACTAGTAATTGCCATCGTCTTTGTTCGCATGTTAATCAGGTTAATATCTCTTTGATTCTTGCAACAGTTAAGTTTAAGTAGAAAATTAAGATATTCGTAAATAAAATTATGGGTTTATATTCTCATACATTTTTAGTATTAATTTTTTTTACAAAAAAAAATAGTTTTGTTAACAAAATATAACAGATTTTGATATAGTATTTTCGGCGCTTAAAATTTCAAATAAGTATTTATTTTTACTATGGTAATATAAACAAAGTATGAAATAATATATATATATATATATATATATATATATATATATATATATATATATATATATATAATCTTGACAGATATGTATTTGAGAATTATAAATAGTTCAAAATTATTTTAAGGATCATCCATAGATTGTCCAGCATTTTAAGTGGTTATAGCAGCATGGCACGGCAGTTTAAAAAATTTGCTCCCGTAGCGTTGGCTTTTCGTTTGCAGTGAGGCCGATGTGGTTTCTGAGGTGGTGGGCGGTGAAAGTATAATAAATTAGGTTTAATATAATTTGGGGCCTCGCTTGAAGGGTAGTTGTGGGTTCCGGCCCTACCTCTCCTCCCTCTACCACTTCTTCGTCACTGCGTCTCATTAATAAAACATTCCTGTCAGAGAAGGGCGAGGTTCAGTTTAGGGAATTTCCTTACGAGGTTCCTTCTTATAGCGAGAGTGTGGGTGTCAACTTACCCGACAGAACAACCAGCTAACGTAATCAGTTTTAGTAAACTGGCGGTTACACACGAAGAAATACTCATGCTTGGAGTTAACCTAGCTTGTAAGAATAATCGAGCTCCGTTTGGCGAGATCGCAGAGTGTAAACATTCTGTTCACAAAATAAAACCTACAGAAAAATGTATTTATTCTAGTTCTGTAATGGGCATACAAGATTACGGGTACCCGGATTCGTTACATTCGAAACTGTTGAAAGAAAAATCTAATACTTTAATTAAAAATTAGGAATCAAAGAGGCTATCCTGGATAATAGAGCATGTTAAGGGCGCTGCTTCCGCTGTTTTCATCACCAATTTTATATTTTTATATTTGTACCAGATTTTTTCCTTGTTTTAGACACAAAATGTGACTAAATTTTTTCTTATGAAATTTTTTTATCTTGCATAGTTTTTGCGTAATGGCTCGTTACAGTCAACATTTGCTTGTTTCCGTTTTAAGGACGACACTAAAATCAACTCACTTACCAAACTGAATAAATGCAAAGTGAATAACGATGTTGAAGGCTATAAATTCAGCTATGTTAAACAACAAAATAGGATATATATTCATATTAAAAAAAAAATACTGAATTTTAAATTTTTATTTTAAATGCCAGAATTTTTATTTAAATACACAAAATTGTATTCTTTGTTTTTATGAACGTAACATTTTAGCCTGCGATTTCTTTATCCACTATAAATATTTTCAGTTTGGTATGACAGTTGGTTTCAGGGTAGTCCTCAAAACGGAAACATGCTTATTTTGGCTTTAACGAGCCATTACGCAAAAACTATGTCAGATTAAAACTTATATATAAGAGCAAAATTTTGTCACATTTTGTGTCTAAAACGAAAAAAATTTGGTGCAAATATAAAAATAAAAACATGGTCATGAAAATTGCTGTAAACCGCGCCCTTAATGCAGATTATACAATACGCGTTAGGTAAAAATTCCCTCGTTATTCGTAAAATTTCGCATAACATGTATGTTACTATAAGCGACTCGGGATAAAATGAGCATTGACATAAGCCCTGCTTAAGTTCTATTTTCAGACAATTTATATATTTCATCGTGTAACGGCAAACTATGGGAAAGTCTAACCTCTCCCGACACGTCACTTAATGTTTACGCGTGTAAGATAAATTGTGCAGTCGGTAGGAACCTACAAAATAGATGAAACTTTATTAATTGTGTAATGTGCAAGTGTGTAGATTTTCGTTGACTTTGTTTCAGGGTTGTCGTTTTTAATAAAAAAAATACACGGAACTATATTCCGTAATTTCGCTGCCAACCATATAAGCAATAAGGCAAGTATAGTTAATGCTAAATTATACGCTGCAACGTCTAGTGATATATTTATATGTTAAAATTTTATTGCTCACTTTAAACCGAATGACATTTAACTACTATAAACTGAAGAAAAAAATTGTTTGTATGTACTACATTTATGTTATAATAGTGTCAATTGTCGAAATTGGTTGTTACATTTATTCGGATTGTTCCCAAAACAAGCAATTCTTTAAGAGGAGCAATACACTTTCTTCCTTTCTACAGAAAAAAAAATCTGTTACGTGAACATAACACATTGTTATAGGAACATTCCGGATAGTGCAGACAAACCAAACTTGACTGGTGCATATTTTATTATAACTATTAATAGTACCTACAACAAAACTTTATTTCAGTGTGTAAGGGACTGTTAAACGAACCCTAAATTTTTTAAAGTAGTACTAAAGCACTATTATTGTATATTTAACGGATAAGACGCAAATCATGACTTCGAAATTAAAAAATAAATAAATAAATAAAATCCCGATATACGGACTTTTATAAAAATAATTTTGCTTGTATCGGTGCCTTGTGTGCACATGTGCATTCCTTCTTGTTGGTTAGTAATTAAATGTTTTTAACACTCATGTCGCCTGGTGTCGCAGTAACCATGCCTATTGCACTTAGAAAAAGAAATGGTACTATAAAATATAATTGGTTTCCCTCAAACAAGTGGTACGTTCATATATAGCAGAACAAATATAAATTTGGTAGAACTAAATAATATGTTTGGTGAAATATGTTTGTGCTTAGCAAGCTGCATTTGTCTGAGTGAAACAATAAGAATGTTTAGGTAACAATCCTGCCACTGTCCGGTTGTTTAAAATAGAAAATAAATTAATCATTCGCCGATTTTCCTATTTCGGAGATACTATTCACGTTTCTAATCATGTACTGCATGTTTTATATAAAGTTAAATTTCTTGGCAGAGGTGAGATTTGAACCCGAAAACCTAAAATTGGAAGTCTAATACCTTAACCACTAGACTAGCAGAACTGCTGAACAATTGCTGGGTTATGATGATATATCAGGGAAAGTTAACAAAATTGGGTATGTGTTTATTAAACCGATAGAAAATTATTGGGTTGCGTTTGTTACATTGTTTATTATTAATAACCACATTTTAACGAATTTATGTATTGAATGAAACAAAAACATAACTAACCAAAACGAATATGTTGCCAGCGTGTCTGATCTTGATCACGTTTTACAAACAACTGTTTGTTTAACACAACAATGATATTACATCTTTCACGCAAACAAATGTTAAGTACGTATACGGCGAAATAAGTATACATTTGGCAGAACCGAATGACATGTTTGATCACAAATGTTTGCGCTAACCAAACTACATTTGTTTGAGAGAAACAACAACGAATGTTTCAAGTGAAAATTCAGTTTATTGCCACAAATATAGACTGAGACAACTAACTGCGACTTGGTTATGCCAACAAAATATTGTATAACTGAAACAAATATGTTCAACCATATTACCTGGTTACAGTAAAAAAAATGTGTATGATTTTTGTAAACAAGGCGTTTTTAAGTGAAACATCGCATGTTTCAGTAAAACACATATTCCTCAAACAAATATATTTTGTTATCTGAACAATTTCTTTCTCTCAGTGTGTGACAGGCTCAGACCTCTCCGCACAAAGGCCCACAGGTGATAACTATGACTCAGAGATGCAGTTTTGCACTAAGGTAATGAAACAAGACAGAGCAAAATAATGTCTACAAAAAAGCAGCACTGAAATACTCTGGGACTGGTGAGGGGAAGACGAAGTAGCTGGCAGTGACGTAGCGTTGTCACGGAATATTTACGATTACAGAAGTTAAATAGACGGTAGGACGGCAAACCCAGCCACACGTGCCAGCAAAACGGCTTCACTGGCCACCAACATGGTGGTAACGCCTACACTGTAAAAAACTTCCTAAAATATTTGGGAAGTAATTTCCCTAATCTCAGTATGGGACTGTTACCATACTTCTGCCCTGTAAATATTAAAACATTTACACTTGTCACAATACAAGTCTGGTAACTTCAGTATACGTTCGACTGTTTTTAAAAAAAAGTTCAGGATTGCCAACATGGATGTCTGGGAAACAGACCTACTTTCTAAGAGCTCATATACGCACGTGTGGTAAATTTACAAACTATATTTGAGATA
This sequence comes from Medauroidea extradentata, assembly GCA_003012365.1. Classification (NCBI taxonomy): domain Eukaryota; kingdom Metazoa; phylum Arthropoda; class Insecta; order Phasmatodea; family Phasmatidae; genus Medauroidea; species Medauroidea extradentata. Next base: position 41,432 of record PNEQ01034701.1, on the reverse strand, counting down.
GCACCGCCAATCAGCGTAAGGCGGCTACCGGCAGCTAGGCCAGTAGGAAACCGACCGTTAAAAGCAGGAGTCAAACAAACACGGGGCTGGAATCAACAGCCTCGGACAGCCAATGAGTAGTGATGTTCGCCTGTATGAAACGAACTGTCACGTCTCTTCACGTCTCTGTTATTGTTTAGTTATGACCCCAAACCTTGATGAACCGATTTCTGCAGCAATTTGTTTCAGTGTATCATGTGCACAACTGCATCTCTGCTTCCTTGTCAGTGATTGACTGTTTATAACTGTTTCGTGTCTAAGACTGTACTGCAAGTCTCGGACGTCCGGTATCGCAGTAACTTTATTCTGATTGGTGCAGTCAAATGTCAAATGTCTTTCCACAAAGACACGCTGCCAATAGCAATGAAGCTGCTGAAGACATACTTTCGCTATAAAATCGAGGTCTCTACTATTTAGTCTGTCTCGTGGTTATGTTAAAAGGCGTGTGGTATTTTACTCCATTTCATATAAGTTTGTATAAATTTGACAGCAACATATGGGGGGCAATAATTTGCAATTCTTTTTATTTTTATGTTATTATAAAAGACAAACTTTGCAGTACAAATACTGAAATGTATATTAAAGGTTTATTTTAGAGCTAAAAATGTCTTGCATTGTGCAGCTAACAACAAAATATTAAAAAAATACTGCCTACAAGCTGCTGTCAAATTTATACAAACTTAAATGAAACAGAGTATAGTACCGGCAATGAGCACGTGACAGTTGTGATGTAAATGTGGAAGTGTATTACCGGAGAATTCATACTCTACCTCTTGTACGTTACTGGCACGAGACTGTACGTGCCACTACAAGTCTGTACACACAGTAAAAAAACACAGTACGTTTACAGGAAAACTTTGTTAACTTTTGTCAAAACATATATCAGTTTAAGCATTACGGCAATAATGTGGCAGGTCATCAAAGTTGTCCTAATTTTTCAAACAGCTGTGGGGACCACTTGGATGTATTTTATTGAGCAAAGTGTTTGATGTGAAATAAAATGACCTTCGACTGTCTGCTGAATTTGACAAAATATGTTGTACTTAAATTTCTTATAAATTAGTTCACAAAACATTGTTTTGTGGTACATCAAATAATTTTTGTTAAATATACAAGACTTTATCTAAATGCACAGTATCATTTGTAAGCATACTCATATGTTTTTAAGTATAAATTAATATTTGTTCATTTACAGGATTTTGGTATAAAAATATACAGCAATTTGGTTAACTACATTTTTTCTCGAAACAAATAAGTCACACGTTAAAGTTGTGTTTTTATTAACCACAACACACAATAATAAGTCAGATGTAATTTAATTAAAATAAACCAATTTTTAATTTTGTGTAATAACCCAGCTAAAGAAGCCTGAAACAGGGGGTTCCGCGCCATTTATTGGTGGGATACTTGAAAAGCTTTCAATTTCTCAAGCTTGCTTCCGATATAAATAATTTAAGCTATCACTTACTTTAGAGAAGAGCTTTAGGCGTCATTAAAAAAAAACTGCGTACTTTCTGGAATTCTGTTAGTTTTTCTCCGATATCTCAGAAAGGTTTTTAATATAAACGAGTGTCATTTCACACACATATGCCTTAATGTAAAACAGGAGATTATTTGTCGATTGATTTTGCACATAATCTAGAGGTGTAGTAGAAATGTAATGTAGAATTTGTTGAAATTTAAAAGTAAGTCATATCAGTGTTAACATACAGAATCTCTATTTCCAAAAAAAATTACTCAAAATGACATTGGTTCACAGTTGTGGAGCAATGTATTCTGATTTTCGAAAGTCCAGTTAATATGTCTATAACGGACCACTGATTTTCACGGAAAGATATGCGCCACTTTGTTTCAGTGTCTAATGTGTACATGTACTTCTTACTTTAATCCGTGTATACTGGCAGCGTGGTCTTTATATAGATACGTTACTCGTTTGACTTAGCCAACCAAAACAAGGTTAGTTAGACATCACACGTCTGTGATTAGCGGGGTTTACTCCAAGACTCAGTGATTTAAAAATAGCCTATCGTTGGCCGCAAAGCAGAGCAGCAGGTGTGCACATAACGCAATGTTTTTATTCCAAGTGATGCAAAAATCTTTTCGTGAAAATCATGGATCTGTTTCAATAAGCCTATTAATAAGTATGTAATTGATTTCATCATTATCGCGATTAGTGGTCACAAGCAACTCGTTTCCGTTCTTTTTCAGACAAGTTCTGAGGCACTTGTATGTCAGCCTACAGATTTCACATCTATTGATCAGCATATAAAATATAATATTCCAGAACTATTAGAACATAAGTCATTATTATTTGTTTTTTTGCGGCACAGCCACGAAACTCACGAAAACCAAAATAAATGTTCAGTGATGATTCTCATGTTTGAACATTCTGGACTTTTACAAAATTATCCGCGGTAACACATTTTGTAATCGTTGCATTCCAAGACAAATTACACTTTCCAATCCAACATTAGTATTAGTTTTTATATAATATTATTGATGAATATCTAACAAGCGCAATTACCAAATACTATTTGGTCACCAATTGCAAATAGCATGCAGTTTATAAATAATAACTTTACAGTAAGGAAAAAGAAAAAAAAGTAAAACGTTTAGTAATAACTTTACTGTACAATATAAGCTAACTAACAAGTTTTATAATCTGGTAGAGGCTGATGTTAGTAACTGTGAGAGCCAGTAAATTAGAAATTCTGGAAGTCTCTTTCGAAACGAATTTTGTTCAAGTGCACAGGTCTGTTTAAATGTATTTACCTTACAATAAATTTATGCATGATCGTAACGCAAATGTCTTTAATAATTTCAATTAGAAAATGTTACAGTATTTTTATATACTTATAGTTGTTCTTTGATATTTATGCGTATAACCAACCCCGTTATTTAAATGTGTGTTAGAATAGTGACACGAAAATATAAATTTATTTTGTAGGAAGCTAAAATTTGTTAAAAACATAATCTTGGTTTTGGGAACCGTATGCGTTTCGGACACTAGGTCCAAACAATATGACACGACCTTTAAAGGAACTTTGCAATTGGTTAGTAATAAAGACTGAATTCGTTAGGTCCTACGTCACAGAGAGCGAATATAACCGAGTTGCAGAAAAACCTTACAGTAAAATGAAAATCCAGGGAAAAAAAGGAGTTTTTCTTTCGTAAATTGTGAGTATTTTATATGTTTGTTGGAAAGAGGCAATACTTGCATTCCTTTCATTTCTAGCTTCTTTGTTTTATTGCTGGTTTTTTTCTGCAACTTGGTAACGTTCGACAGCAATGGCATATGTAAAAAAAAAAAGAAGTTGAGTGTATAACCATATGATTTATCAGCGTATATAGCTTCGAGTAAAAAACGTTTCATTAATTCATTTAAAATAGATGTAATACATATGCATGTAGAAGGCACTGTAAAGTCGATAAGCATGTGGAAGGTATGTAAACGGAGTGTGTGGTGGTGTTGCAGGAGCGCCGATGCGGGCGGCGGGCGGCGCCCAAGCACGCACAGCGAGATGACGCTCGACGGCGGGCATGGTCGCGGGGCTGTGGCTGCTACTGCTGGCGGCGGGGACCCTCTCCGCCCCGGACTGGGCCGACGACTGCCCCTCCTCGTGCCGCTGCAAGTGGAGCTCGGGCAAGAAGACGGCACTTTGCAGAGACGCCGGCTTCACCGCCGTTCCCAGCGCCCTTAGCTCCGACATGCAGGTCCTCGACCTCTCCAGCAACTCCATCCCCTACCTCACCAAGGACGCGTTCCGCTCCGTCGGCCTCATACATCTTCAGCGCATCTTCCTGCGCGCGTCCGGCCTGCGCGACCTGCACAAGGACGCCTTCCGCGACCTCAAGATCCTCGTCGAGGTCGACCTGTCCGACAACGCTGTACGGAGCCTCCACCCGGAGACGTTCTCGGGCAACGAGAGGCTGCGCGTGCTCTGCCTCAGCGGCAACCCACTATCCGAGTTGCGCGATGCACAGTTCCCGCCGCTGCCGCACCTGCGAACCCTCGAGCTGCAGCGCTGCACTCTTCGCCGCATACACAAGGACGCGTTCGCCAACCTCGCCTCCTTGGACTCGCTCGACCTCAAGGCGAACGACCTGCGGCAGTTGGACGAGCGCGTCTTCGAGCCGGTCGATAAGCTGAAGACGCTTGCGCTGGACGGGAACCCGTGGAGGTGCGACTGCGACCTGCGCGGGTTCCGCGAGTGGCTCATCCCTGGCAATCTGTACTCGATGCCGCTAACGTGCACCGAGCCCGAGGCTCTGGTGGGGCGCGCCTGGCAGGACCTCGACCCCTTGGAGTTCGCGTGCGCGCCCGAGGTGCAGCTCGACGCGGCGCTGTTGCAGCGAGACGTCGGCGGCAACGCCACCTTCCACTGCCGAGCGCGCGGCGACCCCGAGCCCGAAGTCACGTGGCTGTTCAACGGCCGGCCGCTGGGCGCCTTCAACGGCACCGGGCCCGACCCCTTGTACGTCATCGACGAGGAGGGCCGGCCGCGAGAGAAGTGGACCAACTTGAGCGTGTTCAACGTGACGGAGCAGGACGCGGGGGAGTACTCGTGCGTGGCGAGGAACACGCGCGGCGTCGCCAGCGGCAACGCGACGCTACTGCTGCCTCAGGTGGTGACGGCCACGACGCTGAGCAAGGCGGAGTCGTGGCTGCTGTGGGCGGGCATCGTAGGAGGCGGCGCCGCGGCTCTCTGCTCCGCCCTGTGCACGGTCGCCTGCAGCTGCTGCCTGTGCGGCCGGCGTGCGGGTCGACGCAAGCGCCATCGCCGGAAAGCCAAGCTCAAGGGCAGCGTCAGCTTCACGGAGCAGGAGAAGAAGCTTCTCGACGTGAGCATCACGACGACGGAGAGGCCGTCAGGGGGAGGCAGCTGCGAGGGGCTCGGCTCCCAGCCAGACATGGAGATGCTCGAGCAGTCTCAGTCCATACCGCTGGAGCTGTGCGACCCCCCGGTGCACATCACCATCGAGAGCCACGGCTCGGAGGCCGACCAGGGGGTGGCTGGAGGCGCCTACCCGGGCACCATCGCCGTCTTCCCGCCGCCGCCAGAGTTCTCGACGAGCCTTCTGCCGGCGGGCGCCTTCGGCAACATCTTCATCTCGGTGTCGGTGAACCAAGAGCCGGTGGTGCCGGCGGCGTCGGACGCCCAGCGCTACCCAGACCTGCTGGACATACCGCACCGCGCCAAGACTAGCGTCAGCGTGGCGACGGGGCCCGACGCGCCCTTCTGCGCCGTGGCCGGGGGACCCATGGCGTACGCTACTCTGCCGCGGCACAGCGCGCGAGTCAAGGACCCGCAGTACGACAACATGGGACCGCGCGTCACGGCGGGCGGCAGCTCGACGTTGTCTCTGCCCGACGCCGATATGGCCGACGACATTCCGCCGCCGCCGTTGCCGCCGCTCTGCACGCCCATCGCCTCCGAGTACGTTGCGCTCTGAACTCAACCCCTCTTAGCGCGCATACAGCAGTGACCTCCCCGCATATCTTACCCAGCACCTTACTACCACCAGCTCCTCTTTACGCTCTTTTATACGAAGATAATTTTTAAAATTCTAAACGGGAGCGGGTATCGTAAATTAACCACTTAGATTTGTTTAATTATTTTACCATGAAGGGGAATCATTTCAAAAAGAAAATTTGTATTTTGTTGTCTTGAAATAATTACGCCACATAGCAAAAACAATCTGAAACAAATAAATGTTATGGTTTTATATATTCTCTAACTTAGAATTAAAATAAAAAAATATGAAAACCAGTTAGATAGGGACTCGTGGCTCCAACAGCATTCTTAAAAATTCTTTGCTTACAGATTCGCTTACCCCCGTTCTTATGTAGTTGGTTCATTGTTCAGGTTGTAGAATACAATAATTGCATTATTACCTAATTGGACACTGGCATGTATAACTGTTCTATTACTGTCCGAATTATTTTATGGCATAACCGTTAACGTGAATAGTACAATGTTGGTATTTTAACATCACTAGAGTTATTAATAGTACAGTCACACCACCAGCACCCATATTGACTGGGTAACAAACTAAGTCAAACTTTCTTCTCATTACTGTTACCGTAGTGACTAGGACGGCAAAAATGCATTAATTTATTTATGTTCTACGTAGTTTTCGTTTTATAGATGTTACTTGTGACTACATATTCCTCCTCTAAAAATATGTTACCTCTCGTAGTCTTCTCATGGTTTCATGTTAAAGTCATAATTCGCAAGTTATGGAAACATATAAGTAACGAAAACCATCCTACTTGCCCGAATGTAACAATTTACATTGTAATTTGATATTATGAGCCATATGCTAAAAATTTGACGGAAACAAAAAAAAACTTCGTATTAATTTTTTAAAATCTGAAAATAGTGTCAATTTTCTTCGTTTATGAAAATAAAAAAAAATTCGAATGTTCTTTGTCGTGTGAACTTCAGAAGGAAAAAACCTTGGCCATTTATATTTAATTTTTGTATAAATTATTCCGTACGAAGAAGTCAAATGTTTTTCGTTATTTGTATGTTTCTAGGACATGCAAATTCTGACGTTGACGTGCCTCTATAGAAGCCTATGTGGGCAAAAAAAATATTACAAGTTGCAAATGTAGTCAAAAGCAAATTCTATAAAATTAACTGCATGTCATATAAATAAAATTATGCATTTTCGCCAGTTGAACAATCCTTAAAACAGTTCCAATAACAAGTAGCATCCACGACTATTCAGTGAATTAAGACATTAAATAAGGCGTGCCGTTGACTGCCGCCGCAAAACATACACTTTACTTTCTCATTCCTGACTCTTTCTATTCGCTTAGTCATCAGCTAGAAATTACTTGGTCAAAAGTTATTTGAAAGACTCTTTCGGTCACGTAGTGTTGAAATGTCTAACCACTTGGCTCTGTGAATGGAGCTTTTGTCAGGAGGGCCAAAGGTACCCGGTTCAATTCTCGGCCTGGGAAGCAGAATTTTAACGTCGACCCTCAGGTTAGATTCAGGAATTGGTGTTGTGATTGTCCCTTAATCTCCATCCATATGTAGGTCGTTCGAGATAAAGTGAGCACTAAAGATTTAACCTTTGAAAAATATCACTAGTCAATACTGCATATAAGTCAATATTAACAATAGTTACCTGAATATTCGAACGGTTGGCAGCGAATTGCCAAATGTAGTTCCGTGTATTTCCGTATTTAAAAACAACAATACTGAAATAAAATAAACTAAAATCGGCATATTTGTTTTTTTCTATTGTTAATGAACTTATTTTATCAAACTGTACAGGTTCCTACCGACTACTCATTTTATTTTACACGCGTAAATATAAAGTGACGTGTCCGTAGAGGTTAGAAATTTCCCGTCGTTATCCGTTACAGGCGGAAAGATTCGAATTGGCTGAAAGTGGAACATTATCAGGGCTTTTTTGAGTGCTCATTTTATCCTGAACAGCCCATAGAAGTCAACGGCGAACTACCGCAGCCTTACCTTCGCCTTGTAGCCTCAGAGTCAACACTGACGCCGTCAACTTACGAATAAAACTGTAAATTAATGTGGTACTAAACAAGAGTTAAATATCATAAATGTAAATAAAAAAAACTATACAATTTATTGATACACACGAAATAAAACCAAATCGTATTCTTATATCACATGAAAAAAGAAATTGTTTAAGTTAAACTATTTATACTAACAATCAAAACCGTGCATATTCCTTTGCGGAGAATTTCAACACAGGATTTAGTTTTTTTTTTTTTTTATCATCTGTCAGCATCCTTCACGGATTCAGCTTATGTTATGGTATAAAATTTTACTTCCTTTCAGTTACAGTTGTTATAATATTAAAACTGATTGAACTCCACACATTAAAGCATGCGTCAGCTCGGTAACGTAACCAGGTAATTTCCATGCAACATGCTGCATGGAATATTTTTACGTTATTTCTTTCCACAGCAATTTAAGACTCATTCATTTATTGTTATAAGAAATGATCTGATAGCTGTGTTTCTGAATTTACCCATGTTGAAATATGCGTGATGTAAATGTTCAGATACTTAATATATTTGAAAGTACATTAACGTGCAATGAACCAACTTAAAGATTGGGGGCAACTATACTGAAGTACTAAAATTTTCTCGTTCTGATAGAATGTTCTCTCAAAGGCAAGAAGCAGTTTACGTGAGGCATGGAAGTAAAAATCCAACCAGTTTGAGATGAATTCACAAAGAGCACAAACAGAACAGTACGAATGTTTGTGAAGTATATTCAGTTCAGAATATTCTGCTGATTCTAAGCGAGAAAGTGTTAAGAAACAGTGATTCGTTATATATTTTACAAACTCTTTTTTTACAGTTTACCTAACACGCATTATAACTTTATAAAATTATTTAATTATGTGCAAACTACTTTCCTTTAACCAGTTACGAAATTAAAGCTGCATTAATTTCCGCGGTGAACTTCAATAAAACAAACGCCTAGGAATTTACGTTTCGGTCTATGAGTTACTTTAAGTTAATCACTCTGTTTGGCCTCACGTAAGTGAAATCTATACCAGTTAAAAATTATACTATGTAAAATAGGCCTGTGTTTAATGTCGTGTGTTAATTTTTCACCTCTAGTGCCTCATGTTAGTTAATTTACAGTCATTTCCGGTTTTTAACCAGGTGGTGTATCAAGCTTTTATATTCATATTTTGGGAATTCACTGCTTTAAGTGCACCTATATACATACTTTTGATGAATGCGATTTGCGGAAAAAACATTCTCATGGCTTCGCAACTACGGATGTGTTCTAAAATATAAAGATCAGAAGAAAATATACTTCGTTGTTGAGTTGTGCATAATTAAATTTATATTTGAAATTAAATCCGAACTAAGCATTTCAGTGTTCGTAATAGTTGTCGATAACAATATAAATCAACAAATGTTGTGGCTGTGAAGACACAAAAAATTAATGTATATTCTTCTGTAAATATTTTAATTTGTGTGCATATTTGTGATGAAAATATTTGACATATAGATTTTTTTCCAGACGAAAACTGTAATAAGTTAAAAAAATAATTTAATCAGTGAATTATAATTGGCAATGTAAATTACATAAACTTAATCACCTGTAATGTGTTGAGATAAAAATTATTATAACAGCTTCAGTGTAAACTTTAATAAGTCTTTGAGTTTTCAAGTATAACCAGTATTATTTTTCCTAATTTTTATTCGACAAAATTCTTGTGTGTTAATAATAAATTTTGTATAATATTCACTTTTGATACTATAGAATTATAGCTATATTTGTACTACTTTCTAAACTTTGTCAAGTCCATAACATTTGTTGATTTTAGGAGTAAATATACCTACCATACATTTTGTACCCAAAATGAACAGCACACAGCCAAAAAGAAGAAACACGACAAGAATGTAGAGTTTGCAGTCGTGATAAATTCGTATGTTGTTACTTTGGTAGTCCTGAATTTCCACTCGACGACAAGAGTAAATCCAATCGAAGAATATGTTCTGAAATATCTTTATGCCTTTGTTTGTAAACATTGTTCTTTTTCTCAGAGGATATGATCAAAGCGGTGCTTCGTATCTATAGTAATCACTGGAACCAAATGTCTACATGAACATGAGACTGAATCTTGTTTGATAATTCTGTTTCTGTGCACGGCACCGGCAGGTTTTGTGTGACTAAGTGTGCGTTCACCGTGAAGATTTCAACTAAATAAATATTGCTATAAGAAAACCACGTGGTTTCTTGCTTTTACTCAGAGACAACACTTTTGTTTCCCTTCCTTGTTACACCTGAATGCAATGGTCATGACAATCAGGCATACTAATAACTTACACATATAATTCAATGTTTATTACTTAGGTATTTGTTTTTCATTCTTGCCTTGTATACGTATGCCTGTTTTAGTAAACGTTTTTCACGTACAAGTGTGTAATTCTGTGACTCAGAAGTTGAAATATGCATTTAAATTTCTCTATGACATCTCTTATCTTCGTAAGATTTTTTAAATTGCTTTCGGTTTTGATGAAATAACTACTGGAATCTTGAAATGTTAGGAATGAAACACAATGAATCTGATTTAACTTTTGCGCTACAATTTCTATTAAACACTTCTTATTTTACAAGTAGCAACTTATATATTTATTTATTTTTGCGTGCCCTCTCACAGCACAAAACAAGGAATGGGGCAAGAAGTCGATCAGGGCCTCTTTATACAACCATCCGTGCATTCGCCTGGAGTAATTTCTGAAAATCCTGGAAAACCGAAATCATGACGGCCGGAGCTGTGGATCGAATTCGGATTCTCCCGAACGCGAGGCGAGTATTTAACCATTTCTCCAGTATGCTATACTTTAAATATATACATAACATACTTCTCAGTGTAATTTTCTCTTAGTTTTATTTAATTTAATACAATTTCATATGAAATTTCCAACTTCTGATTTATCTACGAAAACTCTTTAATTCTTTTACACTACAAAATATATATTTCAATTGTTTCAACCAAAGCCATGTGCCTCGGTCCAATACACATTTCACTCAATGAATCTATGAAGTTCATAAATAAATAATGTAGAGCAAATTCGTGAAACAAATGTGTAACCAAGCTGATCAGATAGGAAACCAGAAACCGGCATGAAGCTTTATTCAGTAACATTATTCAACAAAAAATTCTCTAATAAAGGACAGTTCAGCACTTGTAGGCATTATCCTGAGTTCTTTAGCCTGCAAGCTTCCAGTATTTCAGGGGAACATTTTTCTAGTTCTAATAACGTAGCTATACTGCCATAAATATAGGATCAAGATATCGCTTCAGCAATTTTATATATTCAGATATGATGCGCTTAGTTGTAGAGTTTGATTGGCCAACGTAGCAGTTACGTTATGTGGCCACGTATTACTGCTAGTACCACCGTCGCCACGTATTATGGCATACATCACTATTTTCACTCACCAAAACAATAAAATACAATTCACTCACCACTTTTCAGGCATTCCATTTTCTGTTAGTTGCATTCAAGCAATTTCACCTGATTCTGCGAGCGTTCTTACCGTTAAGCGTACAGTTACCTCAAGATAAAAATGGTAGTATATTTTTCTTTTCATTGTAAGTTGCTGTAAGGCATATAACATCGTACATTTAAGGCGGTAAGGTTGGTAAGGTTAAGTTAACTGACTTTTACGTCTTGTTTGGGATGGACTAATTCACATTAATTTTCGCAGTTGGCCTTCGTCGTGATATGTGCACGTGATAAAGAAGGAAAAGCTCAATCGTAAAGTGGTTCCATAAAAGACTAACAAGTTAGTTCAGTTGTCAAATTTTTTCATTTTTTAGCTTTTCTAGTGTTGGTGTTTCTCCGCCTCCGTTCAGTCGCAAAGAGTGATTTTTTTCTACGAGTTTCTTCTTTCTAGAAATCTTCGTTGACGTCTGCAAGTTTCTTACCAGATGAGGGGCTGCTCGTTTTGTAGGTTTCAAAAACTACGGAACTTCTGCCTACGAGTTGGGTCGGTGCCTCTTATGGCCTCGCTCTTTAATTTTGCAGTGGTTTCGAAAATATTTTTTTAACGCAAATATATATATATATATATATATATATATATATATATATATATATATAAATTTAATTGTTACAGTTTTAACGCTTATTTATCATCGTTTGCGTCTAAATTTTTCCGTTGCAGCCCACCAAACGGATTTTTAGATTTTTACCTTTGAAATATCACATATTTTTTAGTCAAAATAAGTCGAAATGATAATAATTTCTTGTCAGCAAAACGGTACATTATTTAAAAAAAAAAAAAAAAGCTATGGCAAAGTTGTGTTTTGTATGACTTCACAATCTCAAATTTTTTCGAAGCATTTGGTTGAAAAATATTCGAGATTTTTGCAATTGTTTGAAATAAGTGAAAGCTAACGGTCTAGTATCCTAACTGTTATTTATTTAACCCCCTGTAGTTGGTGCGGGTTTTTCTGGCTCCCAGGGTTAGTCAGACTGTTTGGGATAAAAGGCGGGTGTGCCGAGATCAAATGCTCCGTCATTAACAGAGTTCTTGACTTTCTGGCTGATCTTGCTAATCGCCCAAGCGTGCGGGGATCTATTTATATGCATGTAACTGAGCCACGGGAAAATAGCGCAGCGCTCCGCCGCGTCCAAGCGTGCGGGCACCGTTAAGGGTGTTTACGTGCGATAAAGTCATAATATTATATTTATATGAAACCGTGTTAGTTTTGTAGAAGATATTTGGGAGTGCAATTTCCTCTTACGAAACAATTTTAGCTGGTGTAGTTTTCTCGTAACGATGCGTGAAAGTAAAAATTTGCGTGTACTGCTGCCATACAAATAGTGAAAACCAATTTTCTTATGTACGTGAAATAATTCACAGTGATATAACATAGAATAGGCTACATAATAAAACATTTATAAAATCCCGCGAACTGTTCTTGTATTTAAAAAAAAATTACTGAATTTGCCACTTTTTTGTATTTTCGCGATTTTTTAAAATTCTAATTATTTAGTTGCGGGTTTTTAAACGTTTTATTGCATAGCTCATGGGATACAAGTTCACAGTGAATTATTTTGTTTAAGTAGGTCAGTTGGTTTCCACTATTAGCATGACAACGTAACAAGCAAATTTTGATTTTGACACCCCGTTATGAGAAAACTATGATTTCTAAAATTTTTTCGTAAACGTAAAATGTACTCACAAGTATCGTCTACAAAACTGACATTACTTAATAAAAATATAAGTTTATGATTTTATCGCTCTTGAACACCCTTAAGCGGCGACCATATCATTTTATTGATGGAAAAAGTCTGTAGCAAAATTATGTGCACGTCTCAATCTTAGGTTTACATTCATTTTGAAGTGTTACTATCTGCAAAGGTTATTTATAGTTATATTGTTGGACGGCTTAGAAACAGTGTATTAATCACCACGGCGTATTACAAATGACAGCCCGTCTTTGTCAGAAGTCTGTTTTCCTTCCTTAAGTTGACGCAATAGACGTGTGCAGAATAGTTTCGTAAAAAAAGTGTTTACGAACACAACAGTAAACATTTAAGAGCGTGGTAGGTGGCCCCTTGAAGCTGAATTTTTTTTCGACTGCGTCTTATATTTCGCTCGATGAACGTCGACATCCGCACCGTCGACGTTTTCCAGAAAATAATAGTTTGTCCACGGAAATTCTGTCATCCATTACTACAGTATTGTCATGATTGTCAATTTGCATAGAATGGAAAGATTCCTTCTCAATTACTTGCAGTCCGCCTGTTGCCTTTCGTTCCCGTGAATGTTTCTGTTTTCTCGAGTAGGTGAGGAAGTATATAGGATGAGTCAGGGATGAGTGTGTTAGTTTCGCTTCGGGACAGTTTGAAAAAGTAAACCAAAATGTGTCTTAATTTATTGCGTAGAGTTAATTATAGTAGGAGTGATGCGACACAGGAAACCAACATCTAGATTTCATTTATTTTAATTAATTCGAAAACTACTTGGTCTTTCAATGTTTTGGCACTATTCACAGCGTTGTTGCTTAATACCCTGTAGTATTTTAATAAATTCTTAAATAAATTACATTTTACAGTATATTTTCATTGTAGTATTACTCCCCCAATATTTTACGTCACGGAAAAAATTAAAACATTTGGTAGACTTATGTTTATTAGCTATTGCCTTGCCCAATTATGAATCCGTAATAAAGATGATGCACTGTAATACTAGTTGCTCTATTCTATATGTAAATTTTGTATCTGATCAGATTCGAGCAAGTCTTCCCTGAATGCTAGTACATCAACATTATAATGGCCTGTCCAGTGGATTTTACCGCGATAGTGCATTTGGCATATCACCTCTGCAATTTTCCCGTCAGTGACTGAAGAATTGAAATTACACGATTTTTTCGAAAATTTCTGGTGTGTGACTTTTTAGATTCCTCTCTTATCTTGGGACAAATTTTTCAGCACGTGGAGTTGCATCGACTGGTTCCCCTTAAATGTTTGTATTCCTAAACTGTTCTATTATTTCCTGCGGAACTTCTAGTAGTTAGGTGTATCACTTCGAGCAACTTCCCAATTACAATGTGCAGTAGATTTCACACTTAAGTTAAGGCACGTAAAAAGATAGAGTATTCTTCAAACTTGAACGATAAATTACTGGGTTTTAACTTATATTTTTTAAAATGTAGGGAGCGGTTCCACACACAGTTTCAAAGGGAGGGAGATGAGTGTTGCCTATTTATAGCATGGGTGGGCTGGGTGTTAAATTTGATAGACACTTTACATAGGAGTGTTGAGTAAAAATTGAAGTTGGTTATGTTAATTGATGACGGAACCTCAGAACCCTAATTTTAGTATAGTTGGTGTTCTCGTAATAGCTGTCAATGTCATATATAGCTTTTCATCAATCTTACTCGCCTTATAATTTACCAGGGCTATTCGACCATGTAGCCTCTGCCCGTGTGGCGATAACAGTAAAAAATTACTGGTAAATTTACCAGACGAAAGTATAAGGCTGTTAAGATGGTCTTACCGGAAGCAAATTTAATCAAAAACATATACTACAAAATAATTGCTGTCAGTAATAAATTATGCCTGGTAGATAAATGGCGTGTAATTAGACGGCGGGCAACTCTTTAACTCTACTGTGAGGAGATGTTACAAACGGGTTTGACATTTTTTTGACGTTCTCATCCGCAGACTTTTAAATTATTTAGCTGTTCATATACATCCTATATTTTGCGAATATATAACTTAATTTTGATTTTCAATTGATTATACATCCGTAATATCTGATTTAGGACGTCAGTGACCTTATAGCTAGTATTTTTTAAAGTGACGAAATATATTTAACTAATCATCCTCTATAGTTGTCTCATTCAGATTCACTATACTTTCTGATTTAATTAATAATCATGTTACGGTTAGCATGATACTAAGCCTTCATTTCCTCACAGGATTATAAGGAAAACATTGTTATTATTTGCATAAGTTTAGCAAAGCTTAGCATCGTTAGATGTACCAATAACTGGGACTGCTTGATTTTCCTAGTGTGACTGAAAAAAAATATTTGTATTATTAAAAAAAAAAAAAAAAAAAAAAAAAGAAAATAAAAAGAAAGTTCACTTCCATGGTCTTAAAAATGCAGGTCTGGACACTAGCCTTAACCAGTGCTATTGAACTGTCCTCTTAACAGAATCTCTAGTACAGTGTTGTTGTTTTACCTTTGTAATGTACAGTCACGCTACTAGTGTCCCTAGTGTATAATTGTTATACATCGAAAAATCATATACAGTTATACAACATTAACCATTCTGGCCGGTGTATTGGTTTTGCCATTAAAGCTGCCACTTGATGTAAAGATATTATTTGGTAGATCGCCATATTGCCTTAAGAGATGTTTTCTTTCACAAAGAAACGCCTCTTTGTCTATTTGAAATTCTGGAAGTATTGTGATTTCTGAGAAAAGCCGTTTAAGCCAATCCTCTAAACTAGGATACGGCTCAATTCACGTGGATTCTAACATTTCGTTTTGTTGACTGTTCAAGTATCTCGCCACTTCCCATGTCTGCTTATATATAATTTTCTACAAGTTTTATCTTTTGTTGTTTCTCTTACACATGATGCTAGTTTCCGTGGTGCGGTAAACATTTCACTATTATTTTTATCAAAACTCTATTATAATGTTTCGCGAACTCTAATAAGTGTGGTACTAATATTACTACAATGTCAATATCATTCCTGTGGCAAAATAAATACATTTGCCGTACTTCCTGTCTATACAGATATTTACTTTCATCGATGCATAGCTTGTCACTTTCAATTATTTTCCACGGCTGTAAACGGTTGTTTATTATCGGCGTCTCTAATACTTTACTGTAAGTCATTCCGAATCAGAGAAAGTTCTTCCAAGCATATACCGTATAAATTATTAAAATAGACCTATATATATTAAAAGTGATTTCGTGTTCAAGAAAAAACGAGGCGGACTTTTCCCTGGCGTTTACGTCATAAAGTAAAGTTATCTTTATTTTTCAGTTAATTTGGATTTATAGTGTCTACTACCCCATAATACATATTCAGTGCTACTAAATATTTGCATCAACAATCTCTAATCAACAAACAAGGAAATACATCATTAACTTCAAAATTTGGTTCTAATATACTATTGCAAATACATCGTTCAACGTCTAGGAGCCGACTTCATTCCATTGCTACTTTAATGAAGTTTGCGTAATGTTCCTGATCTAGTATCAAATCCTTCGGCCTCATCAAGATGTAATCTGTTCATTAAAACAACACCTCGTGTTATCGCCACATCCTAATAGAAAACACTTTTCAGCCTACTTGTGCACTTCTGATGTTTTCGGTTATGAGCGTATTCTCTTGAACCAATGATATTTAGATGTCTAATCTTAAATTCCCTGTTTATTCATAGCCCACTTGAAGGCTTACTAACCACACTTAAAAGTACAGTTAGACTCAAACCATACACTATCAATATTAATAATTTTAGCCATCAGTCCTTGAGGAATTTCTTCATGTGTACTTGCTGTAGTGAGAGCACTCTCCAATAGAATGCTTTTATCTTTAGCTAGAACTATCTTGCTAGGGGTATTAGGCTTGGTAATTTTTTGCTTTATTCTTGCTTCAGAAATATATTCTGTTCAAAGATACCATTGAATTCTTCCCCAATTATCTCTGAGAATATGTTAAATACACTACCACATAATTGTGAATTTTTCTGGAATGGCATCAGCTTATTTTCGTCGTCATAGCTATGCTTCATGAGATAAACTTCTCTGTAATTATAAAAATAATTTTGAAATAACACTGTTTTGAAAGCCACAAATAGTGTTCGATTACTGACCCGTACATTAAAATGATTCATTTCTTTCGGAGTTGCATCACGTTTTAACCAAGCTTAGGTATGTATGCTTCTTTATAAAGACATGTTTCCACAAACTCAGTTGTATCACATTCTGTATTTGATTTAGACTGAGGATTAAGTTCAGATGGTATAATCTGCTATCGGGAGTAGGCATTTTCGAACTTCATGTCCAACTCGCTTATAATAGTAAGTACCTGGTACGCAAATTTTTACTATTTCTGCTGAAGCTAGATTTTGTCATCTTTCTCTTGGAAACTCTATGCTTCTCAATTTTTTTTATTTTGAAAATACAACTTATTGATGAGAATTAAACAGTTATTTCAATTGAATTTTATAACATACAAGTTGACTTGAGTGAACATGTTATTGTGGCAATACGACTAGAAGTTCGCTAGTTAACATGGCATTTGAAAGCTGACTTTGATAGACTTGGCCGCTAGACAATGTAGTGAAAATAAACACGTGGGTACTACTCGGCCACGGCAACTATTCCTCCCGTGAGGGGAAGAAGCGTGGCGCTAGTAGTAGGTAGACACGTAACAGGGAGGGGAAATGTACTGCGCCTGACATGAGTTCATGGCACTCGGTCAGTGGAGATATAGCGCGGTGAAAACCGAACCAACTGCCTGTGCCACAATGTTATGGCCGGTGCTGTGGTGCGCCACACCAGTTGCGCGCGGTGGTCAAGGACAACACGGTGGTAGTTCGCATTTTTCCCGTGGGACTAGTTGTCGTGGTCGAGTAGTAGCTACGTCATCCCTCCCTTTCTTATCAAAACTGAAAAATGTTTAGCAAATATACAACTTCTCTCTTCAAAGATATAGATCAATATGTGCAGTTCCACCCACAGTTGAGGACTTAACATTGATAAGTGGCTAAGTGCCAAAGGGTAAGTTTCGAGATAATGATGAAAACAGTATATTGCGACAAACAAATGAACAAGGAATTATCCAAATACGTTCACATATTTTTTACAATAGGACAGTAGTAAATAGGAGCAATCGAACAGTAGTTAATATAAAACACTCATGAACATCAATATATATTTTTTCAATGAACTAGAATGTGTTGATATTACTCCAACCACGTAATTGTGCTGATGTACGGCGCGTATGAATATCACTAGGAGATAGCACTTTAGGTATGTCTTCGACCAAATGTTTTGGCACATTTCAATGTACCTAACTAATTTTTGTCGAAAATGGTACTCAGCCCCTTTTGAACGTTAAGTCCTCAATTCACGAGGAGCTGAAAATATCTTTCTCAGTCATATGAATCGTAAGAGTAAATATAGCAATAGTGTCTGAGTGTTTGAGTATGACAAATCAGTATTAAATAAAGTGATCACTTATTTAGCATTTGTGCCTATATCTGATGACTTTCATCGCTCTTTAAATACTTCGCAAAATGGTTCATATCTTGTATTTGTATATTGACTACTTAGCTTGGCCATCCAAACGTCCGATATTAAATCAAATTTTTTCTGTATTTACAAATTTCAGTTCTCACTCACGACTCGATACACGCATCTTGGCCCATAACCTGTCAAATACTTTTTTTAATTACTGAAATAATTCGAATACACTGAAAAAAGAGTATATTTGTAGGTACCATACTTGAGTTAAAATAGGGACAACAAAACAGTTTTGTTGTTGGTACTACTCCGGACACTTCCTTCAACAGTCTGTTTTGTAGAAGAAACGAAGAGCCTTGTTGCTTATACAAACCAGATGGTAACTTTTACAAATCAGATTGTTCAAGGAACTGTGCAGAGTAGAACCGACAGCAAAACCGTTTTGCTGTCCCTATTTTAACAGAAGTATGGTACCTGCAACTACACTGCTTTATCAGTGTACTTGTATTTTGTTTATGACAAATAATTTACTAATTTACTAATTGCAGTTCTATATTTTTATCACCAAAATGGCAGAAAATAAATTCCAGCATTTATTTCATCTGTGCTAACGTGAAGCACAAAATATTCCTTCATTCTCTTTTTTTTTTTTTTTTTACTTCGAGTGTATAGGGCCTACAAATGTAAACAGTGATCATAATAAGTTTCGGAAAACATCGAAAACTCCGTATTAAACTTCGCATACGATGATTTAGGTTGCAATCGCAGCGTGCTTGTATAAAGTCCCGACGGCTAAGAAAGAAATTATTTAAAATTGATGAGAAATTGGAATTATCGTATAGTTACCTCACGCTTTAGCTACAGTTTTTTGTAGGTAATAAAAGCCGGCCTCCATAGCTAAGTCGGTTAGGTACCGGTTTGCGGTGCGTGAGGTCCACGGTTCGAATCCCTGTTCGGGCATGGATGTTGTGCTGTCCAATCCCCATACTTCACCCTTATTGGCTCTTTAGACTTCGTTGTTAAACGGCCGTAAAACCGTCTCACCATATTTTAAATTCCAATACAAACATTATTTTTTAGTTAAGTAACTAGAGTTTTAAAAATAAAATAGCCTACATGATGAATATCATAGAACTTTTATGTCCATAAAAAAAAAACAGAAAAAAATATTGTAACTCAAATTATTTGGAGTAGGTGGTAAAAGGAGGCAGAGGAAGTAGGGTGAAAAACCGAGAACTAAAAAAAACTTATTTTTTTAATGTGTTCATATTATCTTCTTTGTTGTTTGAACAATTTCTGGAAAGAAATTCTATTTTAATGATAATATTAATTTAAAGTTTTTAACGCTCAGCCAACCCATGAGTAGGTAAAATAAATAATCAGTTGGTTTAACTCCACCTCTGCTGTTACAAATATTAGGTACATTGCCGTTATTTACTCTCGCGCAGCAATGCTTCGTTTTATAAAATCAACTGCAAAAAAAATATTGGTTGAGTAAATATTATGTGGAAAAAATCAAAATATATTCCCTCGCTAAAAGTATTGTACACATAAGAGAATACGAATGGTAGACTAAATAAATATGGGCAATATACTCAAACAGAAATAATACAAAACGTTTTGACACCTAGCAAATAAAATTGGTGCATTGACCTATGTTAGGCTTATTACAGCATTCAACAAATATTGGATTTTTACTTCGCGCTAGTTTGGAGTTACCAAATACACGATTGTAATAATGATGTTTCATTATTTTATAATTGTATATGGACAAGTACGGCAAACTTAATATCATAAAATGATAAATTACTACAAAAGTTTAATCAAGGAAGAATAATGATAAAAGTAGGAGTTAACACTGTTTATTTAGTCCCCTGTAGTTGACCTCCCGTTTAGAAAAATGAGAGCACTTAAAAAGACCAACTTATCTAAAATAACAATTTGAAATTTTATTTGCTGTGGCCGGCAATGCTAAATGTTAAGTAAATTACATTGTGTACACTTTGGTTGTCACTTAGGGTGATATATTTACTTAGAAAAGTAACAAGAAGCTACAAATTATAGGAATGAAAAAAAGTAACTGGGATTTAAAAAGTGCTGACATAATCCTGAACCATCTACAAAGTTATCAGCATTAACTACAAGTGAGTTAACATTTAAAATAAAGTGAATGGCAGTCTTCACGAATCGGTAGAAGTCCTTATTTTATATGAAAATATAAAATTAGCTGCACAGTTGATATGAGGGCTCAATTTCCGTATATCTGTAGAGACATGAACTTTTCGCGAAAAGAATTTTGCCCCACTTTCTTCCAGTACCTTATGTGCATGTATGCAGTTCTGCTTCATAGATATTGGCAGCGTGCCTTTGAACTGTGACGTTTCTCATTTGACTGTACCAATCACAATAAGGTTACTGTAACACCACACGTCTGTGATTTGCGTGTAAAACCCCACGACACACGAATGTCAAAACATCCAATCTCTGACCGTGAAGCAAGTCTGCAGACGTGCACACAAGTCACTGAC
>PNEQ01034701.1:0-20519 GCA_003012365.1 Medauroidea extradentata | reverse complement strand
TATATCTGGTAGTGTTAATAATTTAAATTTAACAGCGGTTTTAAGTTTATGCTAATTTTTGTTATAAATAGCTTCATAAATAGAGATATGTGAACATGGTTTCCGAGAGTTTCAGTAACTTCCTTTTTCCTAGTATCTTACCACCTAAACGATACTGTTAATAACAACTATTACAATAAAGTTTCTTGGAATGTACAAGAACCGTACAAATCTCTACAGACACTAAAGCAATCTACAACGTTTGTTTGTATTCACACTTTTAAAACTTTATACACAGATCTTACTTTTCAACTCTTATTACCTTCTAATGCTTTGCGTTATTTAAAAAAAAATCATTTCGTTTATGAATCAGTTGAAACATGTTTGTAGATAATCAAAGCAATTAGTTTTTAAATGAATTGTTTTAAACACAGTCTGGCAAACGTAACGCATTAGTCATGCTACACACACTGTTAAAATTTCCGCAAATTCACGGAAATATTTACAAAAAAGTACTGTAATTATACGGAAGTGGCTTCTGTAATTTTTTTACGGAAATTTGTACATATTGCCAGTTAACGGATGTTTGACCGTAACTTTCCATAAATTATTGGAACAACGTTTATTCAATTTTGAAGTGTATTGTACTACGTATCCTAAAAAAAGGGCCGCATTAATTATTTCTTTGACTCCTAGAGTTAATGTGCATGCACACTGGTGCGATACGAAAAGAAGACAAGACAAGCTAAGATAATAAAAGTTAAGTACTGCTTTCTGGTTGTCCACACTTTGACGCGAAGAGAAGAGATGCGGAGCGACCAGCAATACAGAAAAAGAATCGTATCAGGTATGGACAAAGGGCCGAACAGCCCAGTAAGTGACTAAAGTGTTCCGAGGAGTATAAAGTTGATATTTTACCACAGTATGGAACTCACTTTCCTACAAGTTTTCGATGTGATGCAGTGCTTAGAGCTTCTGCCTAATAATCAAAAAGGTCATAGGTTCGAATCCCACCGAATCCGAAAAAATTTTCAGGTATCTGATTAGCGTGTAAAAATTTCGAGAACATATAGAAAATAAGAATTCATCGTATTTCTGGAAAATGGAGTGCTACTAATTTTTAAAAATTAGTTATTTTTTTTTGCGGAAAACGGATTGTCCGTAATTTTGCGGAGGATTCCGTTATCAAGAAAAACTTAATGTCCGTTATTTTACAAATATTTCTGGATAGTGTTTTTGCCTCTACTTTTACGTAATTTCACGGAAATTTTTTCTAACAGTGCAGGCGTTACAGTGAGAGCCATGTTATGGCATTTTTCCTGAAAGCTGCTTAAATGAAGCAGGACATGACCTATCTTGCCATTCCGATTTAAATTCAAACGAGTTATTTTAATAACATCAGTTGTTAGATCATATCATATACGAAGTCATAAAGCTTTCTTCAAATTATTTGTAAAACTTATATATATATATTTTTAAAGTTACTCAGTTTACCTTAAAGTCTCAACTTGTTAGGTTATTCAGTACAGAAGAGATTGCGTAAAAGTATAAATAAAATATGCCATATTTTAATTTTCATTAAAATATTTCACGCTTCGGTTCACCAAATATACGCTCCCACACAAAATGACTAACATTCGCTGGCTTTCTTTACGAATATGCTCTGGCTATAGACGTGTTATTTTATTAAATGTAGAGTTACCCTACCCTAAGCAGAACTAACTTCTCCGGTTGCTATGTTTTATAACAAGGCATGAACATGCACTGTACGTAAGCGACATGTTTATTTCATTTCCGATGTGCATAAGTTCAATCTTCCTGTTCAATAGCGGAAGTGAAGGAACTTTAGATTATTAGATTATTAGATTATCAGTTGGCCACTTCTTTATAGATTTATAGTTTCGCAATTAAGAATAAATTTTAATTAATTAAAAAAATACACGTTAGTAACAAAACTCTTAAACACTAAAACAATGAAATCATAATGAGCCTGTATCGTGCTGTTGATAGTGAGTCCGACATGTTTGTTAAGGAGGATTTTCAACGATCCGTAGCACCCGTCCGTCCGTCAACCGTCCGTCGATTACGTGACTTCCAGTCAATCAGGTGTCCGGAATAATTATATCCGTCCGTCGAAAGCTTGCCAACCTTTAACTTTTAACGTACGGACGGGTGAAATCATGAAATCACAGCCTTCTAAAGATGGCACAATCGTTTTAATGGTTTAGTTTAGTAAGAAGGCTGTGATATTTTTTACGTTTGTTAGATGATGTTGTAAATACATTTTTAAAATACGATAGTGATAATTTTGGTATTCAGAAAAAATTAAAACACCAACCGAAATTATTTTAACATACACCAAAGATATTTTATATAGTAAATAATTTTGCTCGTAAATGTATTTGTGGCGAGGAACAGTGGTTCAAATTATAAGCAGATTAATATTGATTAAAAATCTGTAGAAATAAATAATATGTTTAAGGGAAATATTTTATATTCCACAGAAGTTTTCTGTTTGTACATTGGTAGCATTGCAAATGAAAGGAATAACGATGGACGGATTACGCGTTTTTGTAAATCGCTAGCATTTCTAACGGACGTAAAGGGCCAAGAAACTGGCGGACGGACGGATGACAAGCGAACACGACGGATCGTTGTAAATCCCCCTTTACTCAAATAATATTTTGGGTTGTTTTATCAATGGGTCCTGTTATGGTACATAATTCACGAAGCACACAATTGTAATCAACGTGAGTTGTAAATAATAATTAACCTATTTGTCTTTTTAACATACGTTTTTAAACAGACGTGGTGTTTAAGTCTGTGAAAGCAAACGTATTGTTACCGTATTAAAAATTATATACCTTTTTTTAAACGCTAAGACAATTTATTGTAATAATTAAAAAAAGATTTTGCATGTCTTATCGTCAGTATCGTGTCTGTAGTGCTTTAAATTTTTTAAAATATTGGTTTCCTCAATTGTAGTTGGAGTTGCCAATACACAACTGCTAGAATTTTAATTTTTTAGATACGTTCTGAGTGATTAGGTATACTGATATTTTATTCTGTACTTCAATTTATTTCATTGTTAATGTAATGCGGTTTAAATCCAGTATTATGTAAGAAGTCCGTGTTTCCCTTATAAAAGTATAAAAATTTCAGTAATTTTACATTTATTTGTTTTAAAACCTACGGACTAAGTATGTTAGACAACATACATTGTCTTGCTATACGTTTGCGACGGTCACAACTATTGGTAACTTAATTAGTAGGCTATATGTTCACCTTTTAGCGTCTTGCCTTTGGGATTAAATGGATCTGGTTAAATATTAATAAAATGTAAAAAATTTTTATCAACATGACGAACATGTCCTGGACAGAACATGGCTTAGTTTCAAGTTTTAATAGCGGCAACTCTCGTCGCTGTACGGACAGGAAGCCTGTAGTAAGAGAGTTCTGACTTCGTATTTTTGCCGAAGACACCCGAAGTAGACTACACCCCCACACCTAATCGCTCCGTAACATTAACGTTACAGCACCAATCATGAATGCATAATTTAAACTCGTTGTGGTTTCATTGTAACATTTATTTTTGGTTGATATGTTGTTCGACGTAATAGGTAAACATCTATAATCATCGGTTAAGAGGAATCAGCACCCTGCATGTTTGTACAAGAGAACTTCTGCAATAAATTTGGCCTACAAATTTTCTCTAATGCTTTATGTTTCGACAAGCCAGAGAATAGTTTCTTAGATTGTATACAGTTTGCAATGTTCGACTACTATTGCTTGTACTATACCTGTGACCATCCGTAGACAAAAAAGTGACATACTCCAGAAGGTTACTAGTCGAAATCTGATAAATGTAGTGAAGGTGTAACAATTTGATATCGCTTAAAAAGGTAATACATGTGCCTTGTAAGACAGGAAATGTTAATAAACCTCATTACATAAGACATACAGAGAAAACTGAAGAAATATAATATTGCAGGTACTGATCCCCCTTAAGAGAGAGTGTTATACAATTTATTGAATTTTCAGTTTTCAAGCCATAATGTTTATTCAATATATTTTTGAAAAAAAAAAAACTACTTGGCATAAATAAAAATGGAATATATAATTAATTTTCATTCAAAACCATTGCAAGAAATTTTAGGTTAACTTTCAAGAATGACATGACAAGTTAATGAAATATTCCGTTATTATTTATGTCAAGCAGTTTACCAAGAACATATCCTATGCTTCGTGGAACAGAAAAACTTTATAATTAAGTTTGAATTAATGTTATGGCTCAAAAACTGAGAATCCAATAAAATTGTCTACACTCCTCCTTAAGAAATCGTTTTCCCTAGCGCAGTTACGAGGGCCTGCAGTAGGAAGCTGAAGGCGCGGCGGTAAAGCACTGCCGATCGCAACACTGCAGTGGCGATAACTCGAACCTCACACACACATACACACACTAGCACGCACATATACACGAGCGAGCGCACACGAACACGCGAGGCGGGTTTTGCTGCGTGCCTCAGCACAGGGGTTTCCCGGATAACACCTCGCTCGCATCGATCCAGAGGACTTGGCCTGCTGCCCAGTACCGCATATAATACTTCCTATCCCTACACTTCCCCTTCCCTCTTTCTATCTCAAACCCTCTTTTTACCCTCTGCACGCTTGCACATATATACATACTTAAATACAACTTTCGCCACATCGAGCAATAAGTAACGCGAAGCTGTATCTATACACATGTTAACATAATTTATGTAGAAATATTACAGTTTTACGCATTTTATAAAACTGCTATTATCTGTCATAAAAGGCGTTCAAGTAGGACAAAAAATAATGATGTATCTGTATTAAATTAATTTTAATTTTATAGACGTTATTTGGAGGTACATATTTTTCCAACATCAAAATTTATATATTTTCACTTCATATGTAACCCCCCCCCCCTCCATAAAAACAATGAACCTAGTAAATATAAATTAGTCATAGTGAACCTGCATGCAATGGACTACGACTTGAAGTATATACAAAACAATTACAAAATGGTATCGGTTTTTAATTGCTAAAATTAGCAGAAATAATTTTGAATTTCTTAATTTGTTTTTTCTATATATATATATATATATAATGAGTTTTCATGTTCCAACTTTCCAACTGTAGCCCGTGACATATAGTTACACAGTAAATTATTTCACTTCATTATGTTAATTGGTTTTCGGTGGGCATGTGACGTAAACACACGCAAATTTTGACTTTAAAATATCATTACGTGAAAACTGTCTGAGCTAAATTTTTTTCTGAAACGAAAATATATTCCCAACTTATGTCTACAAAACTAACGTTATTTCGTACGAACAAAACAAAAGTTCTTCCCGAGAACACTCAAAAATAAACATAATCAATAACTAACTGGGAAATACGAACCTCTTTTAAAATATTTTCTTCGTGTGTTTTTACGTTCAGTCAGTAAATTAAAGCTACACAAAGAAATTTGGCTTCAGAACATTAAAAATATTGTTTCCTATAACGACATTATTAAACGTGGAATACAAGTCGTCGTCGTACGTGTTTTCGACGAACTAGACTATATAATGTCTGACTTAAAGTTTGCTTGCTTTCACCTAATGCAATGTACAAATTTGGTTTTAAATTCACTTCAAAACCGCGATGTCTAACTATTAGTGTCTTTCAAAAGCTTCTGTACGGCGTATTGTACAAGCCGGTAAACAGGCTGCCTTATGAGCAAGCATAACATTTTTCTGTTAATTTACGAAAGTTATCCTAGTTGAATATGATACATTTATCTTTGTATACTCTCATATAAGTTTGGATAAATTTGACAGCAACTTATGGGTAACAATTTTTTAGTATTTTGTGACTTGTTGCACAATGCAAGAAATTTTTAGCTCTAAAATGAATCTGGAATGTCCATTTCAGCTTTTGTACTGCAAAGTTTGTCTTGTGTAGTGACAAAAATAACAAAATATTACAAACTATTGTACATAAGTTGCTGTCAGATTAATCCAAACTTATATGAAATTGAATATATCTGCAAATAATTAATTAAATATATTGATTAAACAGTTATTCCAGTTGTAAACACTAACTTCACTTATTAAATTAATAACATGTTTACTATCACACTAGGGTAATATTTTAGTAGACTGGAAGCAGCATATAACCAATACGACTATCAATTACGTTTCAACACATATGACGCAAAATCGAAAATTAAAAAATATGTGTATTAAACATACTGTATGTGGGCCTGGTTCTGCAAAAAATTGAGTGAAAGCTTACTGCTCTCCACGCTTACCAATTGTACAATCTTGATTTTACATATTTTGAAAATTGTAAAATAAATGGGAAATGCTAACAAACAACAATAAAATTATTAAACAATGATCCAAATTACCAATTTTCATTCATTTATATTTCGCCTGGGCTCGTTGGCCAATAACGAGCCAAATGTTACGCTCAGGTAAAAATCCACAAAATGTTCAGTTATATGCGAGTGTGTTTATTTTTAAATAGATCATGTAAATTAAATATGTAGGTACTGGTTTTCATTAAACAGGGGAAACCAAAATCCAACTGGATATAGATACTAATAAAACTGACAGACAGATTTAAATTTCTGTATTTTCAAAACTACACAAGAAAAATAAAGATTGTTGAAAATTCGAAACATTTGTTGGCAGAATGCCCATATTTCTAATCCGACAGTACGTGGCTGGTATGACTGCCTGCTAGGGACTGTATAAGAAAGCTAGAAATGTTTACGTGTGCTGAGGACGTAGATATAATATGTATGCACGATTCCTGCAAGGTAAATGTACGGATAAGATACTTGCAAGTTTCTCGTTATCATATACTGGACTGCAAAATTCTGTGTGCTGCTTGACATCTGTTATTGGCCGGCAGTATGTGTGGCACGCCTGAAGGACTTTTATTTTTAATGAATGATAATTTACGTTCATGAAGTTTTCGCGAAAATAATATTTTCCGAGTTTGTTTCAGGGCATTATGTGCACATCTTTAGCTGTTCTTCATGGTTATTTTCAGTGTGTCTTTGTGAAGTGATGTCTCTCATTTGACTGCGGCAATCACAATAATTAGAGATAATGGTATATTTTGAAAATGGTTTGCGTCAACATACTTTTGAAAACACTGTAGTTTCTTGTGACGCGTATGATTGGGTGATATACGTCTGACACAATGTAGCTGTCTGCAGACCAATAATAGGCACAACATGTTTCAATAGTGGGAAGGCATATTGGCTCAGTTAAATAGGGCAACAGCTTCACGTACAAGCGAAGGCCAGAACTCTTTTCGTAAGATGAACGTGCGTTGAAACCAGCAAACAGTCAAGTTTACCTGCGATAAACCATCATTAGGGCCCGGTAGTTTTCGCGAAAAGATTTTTGTCCCACTTTGGTTCAGTGTCTTACGTGCAAACCTGCAGTTCAACTTCATGGCTATTGACAGAGTGTTTTTGTGCAGAGTCGTTATTCATTTGACTGTGCCAATCAGTACATGGATAACTGTCACACATCACGTCTGTGATTTGCGGGTTTAACCTCCACACGCTGGGTGTTACAGCATCCAATAATTGTCCACATAGCAGAGACGCAGGTGCGCACGTAAGGCACTGAAACAAAGTGCTGCAAAATTCTTTTCGCGAAAATTACCGGGCTCTACCCATCATATCTTCAACATCTTACATCTGTGACTCACGGGTGACCCTCAAGAGTCGTCAGTGTTAAAACTTCCAATCACTGACTATGAATCAGAAGTCCAGGTGTGTACGTAAGGTACTGAAACTAATTGAGGCAAAATTCTTTTCGTGAATACTTCCTGTCCCTAACGATACAAGGTCAGTTATGAAATACCCACTAGTCTGTAGCACGGCCGTAGAAGAGCAGGTCTGACACTCGTCTGGAAACTTGACCCACTCGTCATTTGGCTGCAGTTCACCAAGTTACCGAGAATATTGTGTTTTATTGGCACTTTAATTAGGGTGGTTGGACTCAAACTATGCCCTCTTCCTTCTCATCAAAACGTATTTTTTCATCAATTTATTGTAATAGTTCCTTCGCTCACAAATTTAAGAAAAGGTTCCAGCAATCTTTATTTACTTTATAAATTTAACAATGGAAAAATTGGGCGGAGTTTGAGTCCGACCGCCCGAATTACAGTGCCAAGAGTAGGACATTCTCGGTAACTTGACGAACTACAGCTAAACAACAAGGAGGTCAAGCAAAATACATTGGTAGATAGGCGAGTGTCCAGACCTGTTCTTCTACGACTCGTTGTTAAAGGGCTGTAAAACCTTCCCACCTCACTTATAAAATCGTGATGAATTCATGCGGAATAGGTAAGCACGGAACTCAGTAACAATGTATTTTTCACGACGTTTTAAATTCTCATGTTGGAATATTAAGAACCTATAATTCACGGCTAGGAATATTTCACGTGCTTGGATAGCTGCCTGTCAGATTCTAATGTTTTAATCATTATTAGGCATCTGGCACAAGTATTTTTAGCTTCAAGTTTCACTTGAGAACTCATGCGTTATATTTGGCCATGAATTTTCGCAAAAAAATGTTTGCATCAACTTGTTCAAATGGATTGGCAGTGTGTATTTTTGTGTAAATATGTCTCTCATTTGACTGTACCAATCGGAATAAATTTACAGAAACACCACACATCTGAGATTTGCCAATATAACCCCAAGAGGCTAAAAGTAAAAACACAGTATCAATGGTAATGAAGTAAATTCGTAGATGTGCACGTATAAACTGAAACAAATTGGGTAAGTACCAAGAACTATATCGCGTTAATTCGCTGCCAACCATACAGGCAGTTAAGCAACTAGAGTTAATGTTGAATTATATGTAGTAACGGCTAGTGATATTTTTCAAATGTTAAATTTTTAGTGCTCACCTACCAATATCTCTATTACTAGAGCTACTGACCAAATTGAAACCAAACGCCTGTAGAAGTCATAAGAAATATATTTAAACAGAATTCATATGATAGGAAAAATAATTACTTCTACAGACAAGTCAGGCAGCTAGATAAATAAATAAGCAGAAAATTATGATAAAGTAAGTATTTTTAAAATGATGTTTCTACCGTGACCAAGGTGATTAACTCGGGTACGAACCTGACCATCAATTAACTTACAAACCCGAGTTCTACTTGGTTTTCTGAGTTCTAGATGTTTCCATTTTCCTGTTTGTTCCCGGAACAACTTATAAACTTCTTAAATTCTTTGCTAGCTCAAGTTTAGAAATCTCAGGTTGATCTTAGGTTTTGTTCATTTGAAGTGTATCGCACCCGTTGAGATATAAGAAGAATTTTAATGCTGTTCTGTATAATCAAAAAATTTTTTGGGAACTTGACACGACGGCGTAGTTTAGGTGGGTCTTACCGAGGATGTCTTGAAGTAGGTCTGAACGGTTGTCTCTAGATCATCCCTCGGTACTCATTCGACCACATCCTTCTCGTCCTGGGGTGGCGACCACGTACTCCAGGTGCTCGTAAGCCGATCGCGACCTCTTCGTCCTCAGATGAAGCTCTCGTTCCCCTCGTTCATCAAATAGTGGACCCGTCGAACTGTAGACCTCGGAGACCTGGACAGTAACGAACACGAAGTGGACTATGGAATGGCCTGATCCACGGGCTCTTCTTTACAATTCCCTGAAACGTCCTTCTTCGGCGTTGACATCGTGTATAATTTCCAATGAAACTCTCCTGGTATTAGTCGTAGAAGTAAAGTGAGACCTTTCTGACGACGCGTATGAACAATTTAGCGTCTCGTCGAAGAAATCCTCAGGTCTTCTTGGACGGGAACGTTCTTTTTCATAAAATATTCTCAATCATTCTTCAACAAAACTACTTCTCTTGTTTTAACGTCGCAACACCCATTTCAATCAATACTTTTCTCGTAGCTTACCCCGGGTTTGTTCGCCAATATGATCAGATCGGGTAGTAATCCGTGATACAAAACCAAATATTCCTAGCATAGATATAAAAGCTGTAGAAGTCATTAGGTTAATTGACAAATCAATTGAAATTTATACTCTTCTGTAACATTGGACAAAATGCTATGTTACAGTATCTATCAGTAAGTAGTAAGGCCAGTTTCAGTAACAAGAAAATTTCAATGATAATTTGTTAGCGGCGTTTGCATAAGAAGTGTACAGTTCTGAGAACCTGAAGCCGTGTATGGCAACTACCGACCGGCCGCTTCTGATCGTTGCACACAGAAGGAAGCAGTAAAGTTAAGATGAAGACGGACAGGTAGCTACCAATCAAGCAACGATGTGTCAAGCACTCTTGTTGAAAAGTAGTATGCCAAACAAGGTGGTAGTTTTGTGTGTGTACATGGAGGGAAATGAAGATATGCTAAATGCCCGCAGGCTATACCGCATTGTACTATACATTCTGAAGCCTCAATATTTTATCATTAATTGAGTCCAGAAAAATTAGTGTTTTCTTTTAGGTGCAAGCTAGAATTCCATGAACTTTAGGTCTGTATCAAGTTCACATTTGACAGTTGATTTACTCGACACTTCCTGGAAGTTGTTGAGCCAATAATAAAACGGTCACTAAATGCAGGCCCATACAACTGTGTCAGCGAGCAGCTAATACACAGCTGCTGTCTGCACGGTTTCACATATTATATTCTTGGAAGCTAGCCTACAGGTCAGTGAACCAGCAAATTTCTCCAGTCTTTACTCATTAGAAGAGATTGAGCAAAATCGTGAGAATCTTCTCTGCCAGCGTATTCTCCAAAGCCTTGTAGCATCTTGCGTCTTGTATTCTAGAGACATGCGAAATTCGCGTTATCATTTGGTAGCAGACTAAACTTCACTTTCCTATACATAACAGAGCGTAATCTGTGATTCAAATGGCCACAAACTTTTGTGTGTTGTAATTTGCGCGTGTTACGTTTTACAGAGATTGGCCTCTCTACCGTGTAAGCATTCTCCGCGGCAAGTCACGACAATATCGGCCAGCGGGAGACGTCGAACGAGCCTATAGTCACTTGGAGTCTAGCAAGCTGTCAGAAAATAACGCGAATTTTGCATGTCTCTATGAACGGCATTTATGTTTAACTGTTTACAGACGAATCGCAGAAGTTCAGTAATAGTGCACCAGAATAGGCATTCACGCAGTAGAATAGGGACTCGCCTGTAACAACAGAAAGTGTGCCAAATGAAATTAGTATACTGAAGCCTAGCAAATAATCAATTAATTCCGTGGTAAATTGCTATAATTTCTCATTAGATAGTGTCTCAAGTGAGCAGTAATTTAACTAGCTAGGGACACTGGCTTACAACAGGAATAGTTGACTGCTAGCTAGGCTTCATAATAACACGTCCATATCTGACGTTATTTCGTTATTTGTAGATACATGCAAAATTCGCGTTAATTTCTGATAGCTGACTGTATTCCAAGGATTATAGGCTCGTTCGACGTCTCCCGCTGGTCGATATTGTCGTGACTTGCCGTGGAGAATGCTTACACGGTAGACAGGTCAATTTCTGTAAAGACGTAACACACGTAATTGACAATACGTAAAAGTTCGTGGCCAATTGACTCGCAGATTATGCTGTGTTATGCATAGGGAAGTGAAGTTTAGTTTGCTGCAAAATTATAACGCGAATTTTGCATGACTCTAGTTAATAGCGTGTCTTCATCTGACTGAGCCAGTGATAACTCAAATTCGTTGCAACCGAATATGCTTGACTCGTATTTAAACAACTACGTAAACATTCTCCAATCATACAAGACGAAGGGAGTTACACAGTTTTGTAAAATATGGTGACATGATAGCTTCCTGCAAATTTGCACTACCTCTAAACATAACTTCATACACAGTAAAACAATATTTGTATTTCTAGAAAAAATTTTTTGTAACGCTACAAAAATTTTTTTGTAAAATTTACAGAATACTTTTACTTTCACAAACTGCTTTGTATATTTGCAAACATTTCTGTAAATCTACAAACACATTTTTTGTAGTGTTATAAAAAAATTTTGAAAACTTGTTTCCAAAAAAATTTTTTGTGAAAGTACGAAATATTTTGATCTTTGAAAGAACTGTGCAATGGGAGTTCATGACTAGATTCAGTTTCTTGGACGTACTCCATTGCAATGGAGTACGTCCAAGAAACTGAATCTAGTCACGAATTATTTTGTAAAATGTAACAGGTCTTCCAGGTTTATTTTCCTTCAAAGAGAAACATTTTCTCATTAACATTTATTTTACTAGTTCCCAAATGTGTTTACAATATTTGTAACCACTTTAAAGGGTTTGTGATATCTTACTTTTATTACCTGGCTGATAATGTTCTGATGTTAGATTACAAGGTTTTCCTTGTAAATGTACAATTTCTTTTTGCTGTTGTATAACGTTTATTTACTTATAGGTTCGTTGTTAGCTTAAATTCGTGGGACTCCGATGGGTGCTAACGCCACTTTAACACATCCGCCTTTTTCTAACAACTACAGTGTTGACAAACATTTAAACAACATATGATTGGGTGATAAAGTTCTTTAAGGCAAACCATCAGTCAACAGCAGCAATCTGATGAGCACATAGGGACCCCGGTCTGCGCAGTGGATAGAGCACACGCCTACCACCCAGGCGATTTGGGTTCGATTTCCAGCAGGGTAGGTCCTCGGATTTCCACATGTGGGAATCGTGCTGGTCGATGCCGATGGTTATCGGGTTTACTCGGGGATCTTCCATTTCCCCCTCCCCTACATTCTGGCGCTGCTCCATAATCACATACCGGGCTCCGTAGCGCAGTTGGTTAGGCGCCGGTCTGCGTTGCGAGAGGTCTGGGTTTGAATCCCAGCTATGATATGGATGTTTTTGACTCTTAACCTCATTTCACCCTCATCGGCTCTTATGATCTCGTTGTTAAAGGGCCGTAAAACACTCTCACCTCCAGACTCACATCATGACGCCACTCACCAGTGCTAAAG
The DNA here is from genome assembly GCA_003012365.1 of Medauroidea extradentata. Classification (NCBI taxonomy): domain Eukaryota; kingdom Metazoa; phylum Arthropoda; class Insecta; order Phasmatodea; family Phasmatidae; genus Medauroidea; species Medauroidea extradentata. Next base: position 7,532 of record PNEQ01034701.1, on the reverse strand, counting down.
ACCTAGAGGTTAAGTTCTGACCTAAATAACTTCTTGTTATTCTTCACTGATCAGATCAGGTCATCATGGAGTCCAGTATTTTCTCAGTAAATAACGCGAGATTTGCAAATATATAGTTATAAGCAATGAGTTTAAGGCCGTGTTGTCTAATGAGAAATAAGGAAAGAGAAAAAAAAGTATGTATGTACATAGTTATTATCTGTAGTGTTCAATATATAGTCCAGAAACTTACAAAACGCGTTATTAATTTTAAATATTTACAGTCTAGAGCAAAATTAATATGCAAGTGTAATTGTTTTGTATTTATCAATAAGGATTAACAATTGCAGGTGCAATAAAACGGCTGCAATTCTAATATTTATAAAATTTCTTAAATTACTTAACGCACAACAAAATTTCACCTACTAAGTAACATAAGCATAATATTATAAGTGCTTTAATGTTTGCAACGGTATCCGTACATCCTACACAGAAAGTTCATGTCTTATGTAACCGTTTGTAAACTACATGTACAGGGACTGTTATAAACTACATTTAACCACTTTTAAACAACATATTATATTAATGGGTATCAAACACATCCAGAGACAACTTTGTCTAACTTTACGTGAGGCCATGAAAGAATTTCTTCATTAAATAATGAATATAAGAGGCCGTTGTCACACCCGTGTTGCTTCACATGATTGACGTTAATCTTGTATGAAATATGGTGTTTTTTTTTTTTTTTTTTTTTTTCAAAATTAATGAGACCATAAAATAGAAAATTGTGTTAATGGTCAAATGTGTATGAACAACATTAAATAAATCCGGTGGTAAATGGGTTTTGATCTAACGTAAACACTTGAGATCGGAATAATGTAGCCTGTTTTTACACAATGACACGTGTTGGATTAATTTGTTTTAATTTGTTACAAATTTAGTCTCCACGCAGTGACATTAATTTCCGTGATAAAGTTATATCATCATTCCTTTACATGTATTTAAATTTTTCAATTCGTGATTGTATACAACTTTCTAGAGTTAATTTCCATAAAACACATCAGAAAATTTCGAAGTCTATTATATAATGAATCAAAACATACTATCCTAAAACATTTTTTCCAGATCATTATATCAATGCTTTACGTTCAAAACTCACTATTTCGAATGTTAATTTATTAATAACTTTTTATGTGCACTGGAGTTTTTTGTTGATTTACTTAGCCGAAACCGTGTAACATCTTGTCTTAAAAAATATTTTGACAGCTTAAACCATTTAAACAGTGCTGCCAAACACATTTGTGAAATATGATTTTGTTTTAGCTTAAAAATAATTATAAAAAGTACAGTTAAGAATGACATCAAATGTACAGAGTATAGTAATTGTGATATTGAAGCACCTATGACTATTTATTGTAGTCTTGAATAAAAACAATTATATCTTACGGCAGTTCTTCAGAGCTTGTATAGTTAGAAATGGTCCGAATTCGTTCGCAGGAGTAACGTTTATATATTTGGTTTCTAGCCTGCACATACGCTAATATATTCGCAAAATGTTTCTATCAAGAGTCTGTGAAAAATAAGAATAAATGAGTTATACCAAGAAGTAGATATTAGGATAGCATACAAAAGTCATAGCAAGGAATCAGTACTAGCATACTATCAGGCACCATCCGTCACAGAAAAGAACACTCTTGCATTAGCTATACGGTTCGCCTGTCTTACTTAATTTCCAAGGGTTTAGAAGTATTAACTGTAAAATTTACTGTGAAAGCGTTTCCCAACGAGCAGTTATCAGTCTATGACATAGCTTAGAGATAGAGTTGTTTGTCTTTGCAAGCAACTAGAGCGTGTTTACTTCCAAGCATTCCTAGTCCTACTACGATTAATTCCGTTGCCACAATACTAAGTCAGTGACAAAGGGTCGACAATTCTAGCCCGAATTGTTGCAAGCCTAAGCCGAGCTGTTTGTCACTCTCCAATAGGCGTGCACTTAAGTGCACACTAACATGTGGGCTCATTGAATGACATAAAACGCACAGACAGAGACCAATTATTAATTTTCATATTAAATTAATCAAAATAATGAGATCAAATTGAAACCACGGTCGAAAATAACAGAAATTATTTGTGCACTACTAACTCTTTAAAATAGTTAAGAGGAAAACCTAATAATTTTTATGTGTCATGATACCAATCAAATTAATTGACAGCAACGGGGCATTTTCTATGGCTGATAAATTCACACTAAGTTATTTCTACTTTCATCCCCACAAATTCCAGAAAATGTAGTTTTTACATTATAACCAATTAAGTAATGTTGAATTTTAGGAATGATACGTCTTCTTACTGTGGATTTGCACGCAAACTAATACAGGAAGGAATTTGCATTTCAGACCCTTAACATTTTCTAAAATTACGGGAAAAAGAAAAATTCTTGAAGGTTGTCCTTTCTCAATATGCAAAAAATGTAGACTTCTGATTGTGTATGGTGGACTGAAGAAATGCATTTTACAACTTCAACCTTTTAGGAATCAACAAACCATTCCTTAATTCCGGTAAAAGCTAAATATCTGCCCTACAACCAGTTGGCATCTATAAAGTTCCCTGTTCTGGTTGAATAGTTCAACATAGATCAGACGGGCATTTGTATAGTGATGCGACTCAAAGAATACACTAATTATCACAAAGAACAACACATGAGCAAAATAATTTCGTTGATTTCAACAATTTGAAGATCTCAGCAAATATACAGGCAGTCCCAGGAAGTATTGTCAAGCCGAAGCAGAGAGAGAGAGAGAGAGAGAATCTCAATGGCTATCAGAAACTCCCACATGTATTTTAAAGTAAGATTGTTGATAGTTTGGTAGTTACGAATTCTTTCCTGTTTTTTTTTGTGCTCGCTCGTAATTTGACAGGAAGTAGTTAATGTTGACATAAATAACTGTGATATACACTTGATTGATTCCTCAAAATAGTAGACAGATTGGTTAATCTTGTGTTGTGATATTTACCTACAAGTGTCGTAGCATTCCTGTAAAAATTTCTAAAAACAAAAATCGTCGGATAGACAAAACTTCCTTAACATTTGGAGCAGTTAAAAAAATCAAGTAGTTACCAGCATAACTGATAAGCCTAATTTCCTCAAAGTGGGTGAAAACTAACCTTGAAAGTTAAAATAATTTACATAATCTGTGATACGTAATACAATATTGATTTAGACACACGATACACGAAATGTATTAAAGATAAGTCAGCCTATTGCTAAGTAATATACGAGTAACCAGTTTAATGTAATTGAGGAACAAATTTATAATCTGAGATATCTTCTATCATAAATATAAAAAATAGCCGTCATTTTCAAAATATTACAACGAGATAAACGAGATAATCTAAAATCATGTCAGCTTTATGGGAAGTACGTGTATCAAGTTTGATGAAATTCCTGAAATTATTTTATTAGACCTACACTAAATATATAAAAAAGGCCGTCGTATCGAAAATACGAAAACAGAATGAACGAAATACACAATACTCGAGTCAGCTTATTATGTAGTATATGTGCACCAAGTTTGGAGCATTTTCTAAAAAATATTTCGTTAGATATGTGATACTATGCTAAAATATAAAAAATGGTTGCCATTTTGAAAATATGAACACAGTATGAACGAAATTCAAAACAGCAAAATCAGCTTTGTATGTAGTATATGTGTACCAAGTTTGTTGACATTCTGATTAATATTTCCTTTGATATGTAATACTATGCTAAAAGTATAAAAATGATCGCCATTTTTAAAATATAAACTCAGTATGAACGAAATACACAAAAGTCATGTAAACTTGGTATGTTGTATATGTGTACGAAGTTTGGTGAAATTCTATAGTACGGTTCCTTAGATTTCTAGCTTGATCGGAAAATGTCAAAACGGCCCCCATTTTGGAAATATAAGGGCGTTAACGAAATTTAATTAAGTCAAGGCCAGACCACAAAGTACCTTATGTGTACAAATTTTTATGAAATTCGGTCCATGTTCAAAAGTTTTTAGGGGAACAAACACACAGACACAACCAGGAAAGTGATTTCATAAGCCTACTTTTCCTTCAGAAAGTAGACTAAAAATTACGTCGAACGTATTTTTAATAACGTAAAACTTTCTCCTTTTATCTGCTACGTACTATGAAAATTTTATCGCCTTCACTTAATGATTTCGTAGTAAAAATTTGAATCAAGTGTAGTATGTGCGAATGTTGAATTATATGAGTGGTAATAAATGTGATAAAACACACAGAAGTTGACGTTCCTAAAAACACGTTCATTGCATTTTTTTTAAAAACTTATCAAAATGTTAAAGGACATACTATATTTCCGACAATGATTGTTTTTAGATATTTTTACGGACGTGATGCTACAACACTGGTACGTGTATATCACAACACAAGTTTGACCAGTCTGTCAAATACTGTTTTGATACAAACTTTTAAGAGTCAGTTATTCACGTCGATAACCACTTTTTCCTGTCAGATGGCGAGTAACGCACAACAAAAAATCGTAACTTCTAAACACTAACAACAAAGGGATTATATACATGCGGATGTTTCTGATAGCCCTTGTGGCCCTCAACCTTCACGCTTCGTCTTGACACTACTTACTGGGACATCCTGTATATAACTACATAAATTAAGAGTCAGAAAATATTTAGTTCCCTTTCTGATTTTACCCTAGTAAAGTGATACAGGAATAATTCATAATAACCGCACGTCTGTTTAAAATATAAATACCTATTTTTTTTTTTTTACTTAGAAGTTGTGCACATTCCAATGTGGTTATACACTTGCCTGTCTTGTGTTAAATTTAATTTTTCGTCAAGTAACTATACTGTAATAGTAAATTTTTTAAATAAATAATTAGAAAATTCTTCTACGTAGAGTTGAATTAAATTAGCATAAGTATTCTAAATCACGCTGAAAGCCAAGAACATGTGCTTGCTTCACTTCTGATTGGACGACGAATGTTCTGACAAGTGTTTGACGACTTTAAGCCAGGAAATAAGGAAATAATTTGTAGGACTCTCGCTTGTGTGGCAAATATCTAATTGACAGCCGGTTGTGGCCAGTACGCGAATAGGACCACAGTTCAAGGCTTTTGACAGATGAAATTATTTCCTAACGAAAATTTACGCGCATATAAATGTATGTAATAAGTAGTTTAAACAAAATATAACTTAAATGCCACAGTGTCAACGTTGCAGACATTAACGCCTGAAATTACATGAATCGATGAAAGTCATCATTACAAATGTTTCAAGCTACGTAAACAAGAAAGATAACTGGAAAGAGGAAATGTTCGTGTAAACAGTAGTAACTAATTTTACTATTCTGCAATATAATTTGACTGTCTTCTTCTCGCACGTAACTGAAATACTCTTTGCGAATACAACAGCGTGGCGATATTTGTAGAGCTTCATCGTACTTAACGCTGATATAGGTTTTGTAAAAACGACTAATAAGTACACATTCTCAATTCGATTCGTGATAGCTTTGTTTGATGATTCCGTGCAAATTTTGTGAAAAATGGTTATTTGGAGTAATTTTTATGAAGTAAAGACAATAATAACTGTGGTCGTACATTGTTATTTTTTACGTTAGTAAATAAAGATACAAGAAATTACCAGAATAATTGATAAGAATGCTTTCCTCAAAGTGGGTACAAAATAACCCTGAAGTTTAAAATTATTTACGTGTATCTAGAAATATTGAGCAATAATATTAATTTAGGCCAAATGATAAACGCAATTTACAATAATATATCGGCTTGATAAGCAATATACTTGTACACAGTTTGATTAATATGAGGAGAACATTTTCTGAGATCTTTCTATTATAAAGATAAAAAAGGCAGCAGATATCAAAATATTACCAAAGGAAGAACAAACTGTACAAAATTACAATAATCTAACCAACAATTAGAATTTACGTGCCGAGGTTAATACATTTCAAAAGAAATATTTCTCCAAATACGCCATGGTACGCAAAAATTACATGGTCGCAAATTTAATGTTATTATCAGATGACAAACTAAATATGGAAAAGGAAAGAGTTAACTTCGTAGTCTATGTAGTATATATGTAAATAATCTGATAAGATCGTTAAGAAAATAAAAACAGTATATATAATTTTTTGACAATAAATATAAAAATAGCTACCGTTATGTAATAATATGCCAACAATGTGAATACGGCCACCGTTTTAAAAATACAAACACACGATAAACACAATTCACAAAAGTTAAGTCGCCTTTGTGTTTTGTATATTTGAACCAAGTTGGGTGAAATTCTTAAAAATACTTCCTAAGACATGATACAATATGCTTAAAATATATATTGTCCATCATTTTGAAAATATGTAGTAGGGTGAACGAAATATACGAACGTCAAGTCGGCTTTGTACGTAGTACGTGTGTACCCACTTTGGTAATTTTATTTTCAAATTTACTAAGATATGTTATTATGTGCAGGAAAATATGAAAATGTCCGCCGTTTCGAAAGTATGAGCACCGGATTAACGCAATTTACAAAATTCAAGGCAATTTTGTGTGTAGTAGGCCTATACATGGACCAAGTTTGGTGAAAATCTTAAAATATTTCCTTAGGTACAAAATACTATGCTAAAAATATAAAAGTGGCCGATTTTTTAAAAAATGTTAACACAGAATGAACGAAATACACAAAAGTCAAGTCAGCTTACCCACACAACGTGTTAGCTTACTGAAAGCCTTGCATTTGACTTGCAGTTATAAACTTGCTTCGGTAGATCTAACTGCAAGCCTTGCATTTAACTTAAGTTTTTATGCTGGCGTAGGTATTATTTAGCTTGGCAAGCTTTCTGCAATTGTATTTAAGAAAATGCTTGCAATTAAACTTCTTGCAAGCTTGTATTAAGCTTGGCTGCTTACAAGTTAACTTTAAACGATGTTTATATTTCACATTAATTTAACTTGCCATAGCGAGCTTGCTCAGAACTCTTGTTACAAACCTGAACCAAGCTTTCGACAAAGGTGTATTTGACATTACACTTACATAGCAAGACTGGTCATCTGATAAGCTGCAAGCATCCTGTTGCGTTTAAATTTTCCTTAGCAATCTTAATTCATGAAATATTTTCTGTGCCATCAATAATGTTCGAACTTGAGATTTAAAGTGAACTTTGTAAATGAACAAGCGCTTTTAAAAAGTAACATTGTTTCATATGCTACCTAAAACAACTATTACGATATTATGTACAACTACAAATAAACTGATATCCTTACCGTTGTTAGTAAATTCACAAACATCAGCATTTCCATAACAAAGTTCGTTATGACTGGATTTGTTTGTATGGACATACTCCATTGCGAAATAAATGACCGTCACAAGAAAACTAAAAGTAAAAATAAGACAAGAAAACATAAATAAGCAGAGTATGCTTTAGTCATCAGGATACATACACAACTTGAAATTCCAAAACTGGAATCTGGTCAGATAAAACAAGGAAACAAACAGAAAAAACCTAGGTTG